>JBBGZY010000529.1:1057500-1237500 GCA_037952925.1 Lithobates clamitans
CCAAAAATTCAGGCTGAAAGGGTAAATTTGGACGCACCGGACCCCTGCCGTGAGCTGCTCCGTGCTGTGGTGTAAACCCACCCTCAATCATGATGTACTGACAGCCCATCTCATTTCTTGAGACCCGAACACACCAGGGCAGTACAAATATCCTCCAAATTACCTTTTTGGAAAGTAAACAATCTGAGGTATTTAGTAAGAGGCATGGCACATTTTTAAAAGTTATTTTTTGGAGAGTAGAAAAAAAAAAAAAAAAAAAGTTTCACTTTTTTTTTAATTTTTTTACACATACTATGATGATTGCTTATAGCAGTGAATTTCACTGCTATAATTAAAACGTTTCCACTAAATGACAGTGTGTAGACACTGTATTATTGTGATTAGCTGTGATTGGCCACAGCTAATCACATGATACAAATGGGCTGTAATTGGCCGTCTGTACCATGTGATCACCGTGTCCAATCACAGCTAGCAACACAATTGTAGACAATATCATTTTACAATGGCGGGGCGGGAAGCAGTTAAAAAAAAACTGAACTCACCTTCCTCTACGTTTGGAATCTTCTGCCATCTTGATTGGCAGAAGATGAAATTATGCAATTCCCACACATGCACCCAAGAGTTCATTCATTCCAGCACAGAGGTGTGTCGAGAATGTACACTGGGCTGTGCTTCTAAAGACGACTGGTAGGTAGGTAAGGCAGATACGTTTGTTTTGATGCGGAAGGTACAACGTATATCTCTTCTGCAATAAAGCATCTGCTGCATTTTTTTTTTTTAGTTTAGCTCTGCTTAAACTTTGGTCCAGCTACTAAAGAGCAGTATGCACCAGTCTACAGAAAAAGCCTAGCTAAAAGATGCCAATATATGAAGTGGGAGGAAGAAAAACAATATATATTTATAGTCACCCACCCTAAACATTTTAGTGTAAATCATGACTGATACAAATTCAGAAAAACATACCCGTTTCATTATTTCATCCCTGGTGGTGAAATGTGGAGCATCTTCGATGCGAATATCATTTGCCATATCAAAAACTCTTCCCAAAAGTTCATCACTGTATCTGTAAAATGATGACGATTTAATATATCAGTATACCAGCTTACATATAGTTTAGAGTGAACAGATCATTACAGTAAGCAAACTTTTTTTTTTCCTCCTCTAAAGCTCCAGGCAGGCCCTTGCACTACATAGTTGAAGATAAATCTAAAATGAAATTGAATAAGAAAATTGTATAATGTATGGCCAACCTTAGCCAACATATTACTTTAGGACCGCCCACAGCACATTTACTACCTGTACAGCCCTTGCACTACATTGTTGAAGGTGAATCTAAAAACAAGATTTGTAAAAACAGCTTACCTGTAAAATCCTTTTCTTTGAAGTACATCAGGGGACACAGGGCCATAGTAGTTAATATATGGGTTATAGGCCACCTTCAGGTGATGGACACTGGCACGCCCCAAATTAAAAAGTGCACTCCCTATATAACCCCTCCCACTGGTGGGAGTACCTCAGTTTTGTAGCAAAGCAATATAGGTGTATACCAAAAAGGGAGGGACCTCTGGGTCTCCTGATGTACTTCAAAGAAAAGGATTTTACAGGTAAGCCGTTTTTAAAAATCCTGTTCTGTTTTCATACATCAGGGGAAACAGAGCCATAGTTGTTACTATATGGGATGTCCCAAAGCAATGCCAACTGAAGGGAGGGAGACACAACAATAGTAGGGCACCAAAAGACTAGAGGACTTATACCGCAGCCTGCAGTACACTGCGCCCAAAGGCGATAGCCTCATGATCTTTACATCTACTTGATATAATCTGGTAAATGTATGGATTGAAGACAAAGTTGCGGCCTTGCAGATCTCAGCCATGGAGGCTTGGTGATGCACTGCCCAAGAAGCACTAACAGCCCTAGCGGAGTGCCTTTAAAATGAAAAAGGAAGAACCCACTTCTTTTAAGCCAAAAGCTTGAACAATCACGTGCCGAAACCACCTAGAGATCGTAGATTTCCAATGCTGCCTGTCCTCTTTAGGACCGTCAGGCAACACAAACAAAAAAAATCTGTTTTTATGCATCTGAGCGGTCACCTTTAACCCCTTCATGCAGATGTGCATACTCGGCTTTCGGGGGTTATACCGGGATGATGCCCGCAGCTGCAGGCATCATCCCAGTACTGTCTTTTAGAGCCGGCGATTGGCTTTCCAGGTATAACAACCAATGCCGCTAAAAGCCGCTCGGCTGCTATACTGGGTTGAGCAGGAGGGGACGTGCCCCCCTCCCACCGCTCTTACCGGGCCTCCCGTTCCACCAGGAGGCCCGATCACCAATCCGCCGCCTCCGGCGGCTAGTGACAGTCTGGAACAGTCTTAAGCGGCTTCGTTCCAGCCTCCCAATGGCGCCGGTTTAAAAAAATATACAGTTTTTCAGAAACGCCCAAAACGGCGATCTGAATACTTTGAAGTGCAAAAGTAGGGATCGGGGGTCTTTTAGACCCCCAATCCCTCCATAAAGAGTACCTGTCACCACCTATTATGGTCACAAGGGATGTTTACATTCCTTGTGACAGCAATAAAAGTGATCAAAATTTTTTTTTTTTTTTTTTTTTTTTTTTAAACACAATTTATAAATATAAAAATAAATAAGAATTTTTTTTTTTTTAAGCACCCCCGTCCCCGCAGCAAAGAAAACGCATACGGAAGTCGCGCCCGCATATGTAAACTGTGTTCAAATCACACATGTGAGGTATCTCCGCGATCGGCAGAGCGAGAGCAATAATTCTAGCACTAGACCTCCTCCAACTCTAACCTGGTAACCGTAAAAAAAATTTAAAAGCGTCGCCTATGGAGAATTTTAGGTACCGTAGTTTGTCGCCATTCCACGAATGCATGCAAATATAAAGCATGACATGTTTGGTATCTATTTACTCGGCGTAACATCATCTTTCACATTATACAAAAAATTGGGCTAACTTTATTGTTTGGTTTTGTTAAAATTCATGAAAGTGTCCCTTTTCCCAAAAAGTTGCGTTTAAAACACCGCTGCACAAATACTGTGTGATATAAAAATATTGCAACAATCACCATTTTATTTTCTAGATTCTCTGCTAAAAAAATATATATAATGTTTGGGGGCTCTAAGTAATTTTCTAGCAAAAAATATGGATTTTAACTTGTAAACACCAAATGTCAAAAGTAGGCTTAGGCATGAAAGGGTTAAATACACCTTGACCGCTCTTCACCACATCAAGAGAACGTAGTCACCTTTCTTTCAGAGAACGAGGTTCTGAAAAAAAATGAAGGCAGAACAATATCCTGGTTTAAATGAAAAAAAAAAACTGACACTACCTTTGGTAGGAAATTAGGATGAGGCCGCAATACAACCTTATCCTTAAGAAAAATCAAATAGGACTCTTTACAAGAAAGAGCAGCCAACCCTGATACTCTTCTTGCAGAAGATATGGCAACCAGGAAAATTTACCACAAAAAAAAAAAAAAAAAAAAAAAAAAAAAAAAAATGGGAAAAACTTATTGACCCGAGTATAAGACGAGGGTGAGAAATGCACAGCTACTGTAAGTGGAAAAGAGGGTCAACAATGCCCATTTGCAGCATCACTATGCCCATTTGCATGCCTCACTGTGCCCATTTGCAGCCATAGGTCCCCTGAACTTCAAACTCGGTAGTTAAGGGTTCCTAGATGCCCCCTAGCTGCAGCCAAAATTTCGGGTCTCTGAACCCAAAGGGTCCCAAAATGACATTGCTGCAGATAGACACAGTTGACCGAATTTGGGGCCCCGTATCTCGGGGCCACTTAGTGCTAAGAACCCCAAATTTGGTGTGCAAACCCAGTGGAACTAGCACCATAAAATTTCCAAAGCTGGGGTTTCTAGCACCAAGTGGCCACGAGATACAGGGCCCCAAAAATCAGTTCAGAAAATGTCAAGCACTTTTCTGCAGCAGAGAATGACATTTTCCAAACCAGTTTTGGGGCCCCGTATCTCAGGGCCACTTGGTGCTAGCAACCCAAGCTTTGGATATGTTATGGTACCAGGTCCACTGGGTTTGCACACCAAATTTGGGGTTCCTAGCACCAAGTGGCCCTGAGATATGGGGCCCCAAAGTCGGTTCAGAAAATGTCAAGCACTTCTGCAGCAGAGAAAGACATTTTCTGAACCGATTTTGGGGCCCCTAGGAACTTCAGCTTTGGATATGTTGTGGTACTGGGTCCACTGGGTTTGCATACCAACTTTGGGGTTTCTAGCACCAAGTGGCCCTGAGATACCTGGCCCTAAAGTCGGTTCGGAAAATGAAATTTTTTGCTGCAGAAAAGTGCTTGACTCAAGTATAAGTAGAGGGGGGCACTTTCAGCACAAAAAAATGTGCTGAAAAATTCAACTTATACTCGAGTATATACGGTATGTTCCTCGTCAAGAGGACCAAGGGAAAAAACCCTGTGTTGGCTCAAAAAGGCTGTTTTTGTAAAGCCAACAGGACTAATTTTATGTCCCAAGCATAACCAAAGTAGAAACTACTGAAGCTGACAGTCCACGGTCTTATTTTAGAATGTGGGTCTCGATAGCCAAAACCTTAAAATTTAGCGTTTGTAAGGAAGAATGGAATACCAGACCTTGCGAAAGAAGGTCTGGCCACAGTGGTAGGGACCAAGGGTCCCCTACCACCATCTTTATGATCTCGGCAAACCAAGATCTTCTGGGCCACAAGAATCGCCTCCTTCCCCTTTTGCTTGATCCTGCGAGAAAAGTGCGAAGCAGAACAGGAGGGAACGCATAGATCAGTGAAAACTGATCCCATGGAAATACCAAGGCTGCACAACTTCTTGTGCCCCCTTGGTGATTGATATAAGCCACAGCTGTGGCATTGTCGGATTGAGCCTACGGCACCTGGTATTCCCAGGCGGTCTCCCATCTAGGTACTAACCAAGCCCGACCCTGCTTAGCCCCGGAGATCAGATGAGATCAGGCGCTTTCAGGGTGATGTGGCCGTAGGCTGGATCCTGACAGGACAATTTTGTAGCCTGAGCGTCCAGGCCTCCAGGGCCAGGCGTATTGCCCAAATCTCTAGAATATTGATGGGCAAGGTCATCTCTGATCTGGACCATTTCCCTTGGACAGACGCTTCTTCCAGGACTGCTCCCCAGCCCAAAAGGGCTGGCATCTGTTACCACTTTCCAGGTAACTGGTAGAAAGGATCCTTTTTAAAGATTCTTGTATATCGACCATCAATTGAGGCTCTGATGCACTTTGGCAGATAAACGTAAGTCCGCTTACATCAACCTTGTAGAACTTGGTAAAGGTGTGAACGGACGACCAGGTCGCCGCCTTACACACTTGGGAAACTGACGCTTGATGTCGGAAAGCCCAAGAAGTCCCAATTGCCCTAGTGGAATGGGCTGTGACAGGAAAGGGGGGTACCTGCCCCTTCAAGGCGTAAGCTTGGACCACGATCTGTCTGATCCACCTGGAAATGGTAGTCGATGAGACCGCTAGCCCTTTTTTTCGGACCAGCCACCGAAACAAACAGTGAATCTGACTTCCGAAAAAGGAGCCGTGGCAGACAGATATACTCTTAGAGCCCGGACCACCGAATAAGTACGTGGGCGCCACCCCATCTCCTCACACATGAAGATATAAGCGTTCCATGTACGATGATATATCTTCCGGGAAGAAGATTTCCTTGCCCTCAGCATAATGGAAATGACCGAGTCCGACAGACCTCGGTTCCTTAGGACCTTGCTTTCAACAGCCACGCCATTAAAGCCAGCGACGGCAAAGCAGGATGAAGTATCAGACTTTGCGATAGGAGGTCCTCCCCCACCGGCAACTGCCAAGGAGCATCCGCCACCAGGCGTATCAGGTCGGCGTACCAAGGACGCCAAGGCTAATCTGGGGCAATCAGTACGACTGGGATACCCTCGGCCTCCACTCTGCGGAGCAGACGTGGTAACAGTTTGAACGGAGGAAAGGTGTAAATCAGCCGTTACGGCTCCCATGGAGCCACAAACGCGTCTGACGCGTCCGCCCAAGGATCTTTTGTCCTGGACACGAACCTCCGCACCTTTTGATTGAGCCAAGAGGCCAGAAGGTCCACATCTGGTGTGCCCCACCGCAGGCAAAGAAGCCTGAACACCTCTGGATGCAGAGCCCATTCTCCTGGGTCCAGCATCTGACGACTTAGATAGTCAGAAAAAATAAGGGTTTATTTACTGGATCAACCTCCAAAAACAAATCAATCAATTGAATTGTGTATAAACCTTCATCCACACTAAGACGCGGGATGCAGTTCGGATTGCCCTAAGGGCATACAGAAAAGACTAAGAATACAGTTCTCTTAAGAGGGCTGAAAAAACCCAAACACTATGGAAAAAACAAATAAATTTTATTGATACAAAAATTCATCACCACGCTAAAAAGACAATTATAGAAAAAGGGGGGGGGGCAAAGATAAGTGACTATCAAGGACCCATTAAAATAAAGACAACGTTGTCTGTGCAAACTAAAAACAAAGGGAGCCGCGGCCATACATCACACATACATACCACAATCACCACTCACAGGCACTGATGACGTTGGGATAAAAAATAATGAACAAAACAAGTATTAATGAAGTGAGTCCCGTTAATCATAGGTCATTGATGTGGTATAATTGGGTATATGGATGAATGGGTGGAGCGTGCTTGTAGAAGTTCATTGGGTGTGTTGGTTCAGCGCGGTCAGTAAAACATATAGACCCAAACCATATTGAGTAAGCAGGATAAACAGCAGATGCAGCCGGCAAGCTTGCCTAAATGATGTTAGGTAAATAGCAGAGGGGGACTGGCATGAAGGGTAATGACAGAAACAGCAGGGGGAGTGCTAATAGCTGGGAGAGCATCCAAGTATACAATTATAAACTGGATCAATACATCTCTCACTGGTTAGAGGGTGTCCACCGTCCTCATGTAGTGATACTCTACCCCAGGAAGTTTGTGGCTGACAATATTAATCCTTCTTGGGCCGTGTTCCTGCCATAAAGTCGGGACCCTTGCTGTGTGTCGGTTACCGCGCTTGAGATTGCGTGACCGTCCAAGATGGAAAAGGGCCGGTCGTCAGCTATTTAATCCTTGCTGACACTCCATCCAGTAAGCATGCAGTTCCGGAGTGACGTGCTGACGACACGCTTCTGACGCGTTTCACCAGCCAATGAACGCTAGTTTCTTCAGAGCAAGGAGGAGTCCGTGGGGTGGATTTAGGTAGACATAAGCTAATGATGTAATTACCGATTATTGCCACCAGATGTCATCCAAGGTCACCTCTCATTACGATCATTCAGCAAAGGTACATAACAAATGCAAGTGGCTATATATGATTTAATTCATACTTAACTGAGGACGTTTTATTAGAAAGACGGCACACGGTGGAGAAGAGAAAAAGGGGGGAAAAAAGGGGGGGGGGCGGTAAGGAACCAGTTCGGATATAGATAAGTAATGCAGGGACATGCATTAAACAGAGCTTGGAAAATCCACCCAACCAGAATGGCATATACTCAAAAGCAGAAAAGATGTGGCCAGGGTAATTACCTTTCCAAGAAAGGCTGTAAACTGCATTCAGTATTTAACCCTTTAGGGACCATAGAGTCCAAATAATATGTCCACATTTTTTCTTTTTGGAGAAGAATTTTATCAAAGTCTTCATGTCTGGGAGGCAGGTTAAGCATATAGATTTCCTTTACAGTCAAGCCCTTTGGATCACGATTATGGAACTTGGCGAAGTGCAGAGGGATCGGGCGTTCATCATCCTTTATACCAGCAATGTGTTCACCAATCCTAATGCGGAGCGCGCGTTTGGTATTACCTATATATATTTTATTGCACGGACATGTAAGCATATAGATAACGCGAGTAGTTGAACTGTTTGATTTTGTAATTTTTCCCCCGCATGAATTGGCGGACACATCAGTCTGGTGTATATACTTGCAAATGCTGCAGTGTCCACAGGCGTACATACCTGAAGGAGGTCTAGACCTGGTGAGCCAACTCTCACTGGTGTGTACTCCGAATGGACCAGGAGGTCACCAAGGTTGCGTGCCCTTCTGGCAGTCATAAGAGGTCTGGGGCTCACCAAATTAGTTATTAAAGGGGCTGACTTTAAGATATGCCAGTGCCTCTCAAGGATCTCTTGGACCATTTTCCACTGGGAGCCAAATCTAGTAATAATCCTAGGGAAGTTCTGCTCATTATTTTCCAAACACAAAGTTTTGGATTCAACAAGGAGCTCTTCACGTTTTCTCATTGATGCTTTTTTCTGGGCCTTTTTAAGAGAGCGATGAGAGTAGCCTCTTTGTCTAAATCTCTGGTACAGTTTTCTACTCCCGGGATGTATATAGCCAACAGGGCCGGTACATGTCGCTCTGCCCACCCAAGGATGTGAGCGACCTCCCGTGCTGCAGCCGAGCTTCTCGTTCCTCCTTGATGCTGAAGGCAGGAGAACCGCTCACAGGATACCAAACACTAAGCCAATATAGAGTACACTCCCACAGCTACACAGGTGCCGGCTCTGAACGATGAGTAGATAATGGATAGAAGAGATCTGGATGGCCGCACGACCGTGAAAAAGCACCTTTATTTCATTAAAATATTGCAGGTCACATCAAAGTGGATACATAGGACAGAAAGCAGCTAACGCGTTTCACATCAATAGATGCTTACTCATAGCTAAAAAGGCAGTTATCACAACTGAGGTATATAAAGAGAGGTGATTGATCAAAAGCGTGTGTAACACCTGGAGATTAACTCCAAGCTAAACAAAGACCACACCTCTCAGAGATCATTCAAGTTGTGATAACCTGTGAAGGCCCAATTACAATGACAAACAAACTCAGAATTGACTGAATATAAAAAAATAAAAAGGACATATATGCATATAAGGATTTACATGAAATGAAATAACATGAGATACAGTTTTGCAAGACTGGGCAATCATAAAGAGATACCTGATGTAGCAGTACATAGTAAAAATAAATAAATAATGAAAGTTAAATAATGAAAACAAAAAACAAACATATAAATAGTTGCAATTATGATGAATGGTGACAATGTAGTAATCATAGACTGGACCCCTGTAGATTTAAAAAAATGAAATATTTTGAAAATAAGTCCGTCAAATGAAACACCATTAAAACATCAGACCTGATGATATTAGGTTGTATTATTCTTATTGAACCAAAACCACCGCACACCAGATAATTATCCAAAAACACCAAATAGTATGACACTGGCACCAGGACATATCGGAGTGGGATTGTCGGAGATCATCGGAGACCCATGGAATCAGTGGCAAACCCTCCCAGATCAAGAATCCTAAAACTATATTCAAACTACATATAATTAAACGGAAAAAGGATATTAAAAGGATATGCCGGAGAGCGGGGAGGAACAGAAAAGTCAAACAAATAACCAGAAAACACTCTGATATTTAGAAAAACAAAAACATATAAATGTGTAGATGTATGGCCCCAAAAGGTAACAGTATGCCAAGAACAAAAAAAGAAGAAACTATGTGTATATACTGAATGACCAAAACTACTGTAAATTCTATATATAGTACAACATTCACAAGTGTAAAAAATGTGGCACAGACGGTCAGACTGTATAGTAGGGCTGCAAGTAACGATTATTTTCATAATCGATTAGTTGGCCGATTATTGTTTCGATTAATCTATTAATCGGTTAATAACCTTAAAAAAAAAAAAAAAAAAGTGTGGTGTATAATTTAGTTAATATGTAAAGTTTTAAAAAAAAAGGCATTTTATTCTCAAATATCTCTATGCAGTGCTATAAAAATAGCCAACTATATGGTTAGGGAGCAAAATATCTAATCCACTCTGAGAATAACAGACAGAAGAGAGATATACTGTATATACTATTAGAGGAGAGAGATATACTGTATATACTATTAGAGGAGAGAGATATACTGTATATACTATTAGAGGAGAGAGATATACTGTATATACTATTAGAGGAGAGAGATATACTGTATATACTATTAGAGGAGAGAGATATACTGTATATACTATTAGAGGAGAGAGATATACTGTATATACTATTAGAGGAGAGAGATATACTGTATATACTATTAGAGGAGAGATAAGAACGTTCGTTCGATTTTCTAATCGTTAGTGGGGTCAAATCGACGTTCATTTTTAACCACAGTAATGGAAAAATTTGGAAATAATAAAAAACTTCTTGGTGAAAGGAATTATCAGACAGTGTATGTGGTTTTTGTTCAGAAATTACAATTGTTTTAAAAACCATGTTAAAAACAAGTGAAAATTTCAAACATTCTTTCATTCATCGACTGTGCAAAGAATATTCTCGTCTTAAAATTGATCGGTGTGGCCAGCATAAGGCTCGGTACACACCTATGCAGTTTGTTTTTGATCTGTTTCTGCAGTGCTCTTTTCTGTGCGTTTTGATTTTTGTGCACGTGATTTTGCGGCGATTTGCGTTTTTGCATGTTTTTTGGCCAATTTGTTGTTGGGCAGAATAAAAAACACAAATTGCTGCAAAAACGCATTGCATGCTTTTCTGCAAGTTCTCCACTGAAGTATGTTGAACCAAAAAAGCACTGTTTTGCGTTAAAAAAAGTCACTGATGCTTTCCAAATACGCAGCTGCTGAAAAAGCATAGATGTGAACGTGTCCCATAGGAAACCATGTAAATGAACTGTAGTCCGTTGCTGCAAAAAGCACCAAAAAACACAAAGATGTGAACCAGGTCTAAGACGTTTAGTAACATAATGGGGCTAAAAAAACGAATATTAGCCCTTTATAGTACAAAAAAAGCAAATAATCACTTCTGTAAGGGGTTCTTTTTTTTTTACTGTAGAACTGTGAAAGAAATAGTTACAGTAGCGATCATTTTCTCTTTTTGTACTATAAAGGGCTCATTTTAGTTTTTTTTTAAACCACATTATGTTACTGGCCGATTAATCGATTATGAAAATAGTAATCGATTATTTTTATAATCGATTAGTTGTTTCAGCCCTACTGTATAGTCCATGAATTATGGTCAATGAAATGCAACTCGGAAGCCGAGAAAAAAGCTACAAAAAGGCTACAAGGGAAGGGAACAGACAAAATACCAAAAAACACAAATCAAGAAAACCAAAACAAAAAGAAAAAAACAAAAAGAAAAAAAAAAAAAACAGATAACAAGCGACCATACACTGGGTTAAAAGATCCGTGTATATAGAAAGGATTAACCACTTGCCGACTGCCATATAGCAGAATGACGGCGGCAAAGTGGTTTCAATATCCTGACTGGGAGTTATATGACATCCTCAGGATATTGAGCCGCTGCGCGCCCCCGGGGGCGCGCAACACGGCGATCGTTGTTGCTGGGTGTCAGTCTGACACCCCGCAACACCGATCTAGGTAAAGAGTCTCTGACGGAGACTCTTTACCACGTGATCAGCCGTGTCCAATCACAGCTGATCACGATGTAAATAGGAAGAGCCGGTGATCGGCTTTTCCTCACTCGCGTCTGACAGAGGAGAGCCGATCGCCTGCTCTCCTGATGGGGGGTCTGTGCTGATTGTTTATCAGCACAGCCCCCCCTCGGATCCTACCCAGGACCACCAGGGAAGCCGCCCAGGACCACCAGGGAAACCAGCCACACTGGACCACCAGGTATGCCCCCTAGACCCCCAGGGAAAAACTAATCAGTGCAAAGGCAGCTGCCAATCAATGCCCAGGCAGCTGCCAATCAGTGCCCACTCCAATGCCTACCACTGGCAGTGCCGCGTATCAGTGCCCAGCAGTGCCTCGTATCAGTGCCCAGCAGTGCCTCGTATCAGTGCCCAGCAGTGCCGCCCATCAGTGCCGCCCATCAGTGCCACCTACCAGTGCCACCTACCAGTGCCACCTACCAGTGCCACCTACCAGTGCCACCTACCAGTGCCCATCGTCAGTGCCCGCTCATTGGTGCCACCTCATCGCTGCCGCCTTATCAGTGCCTGTCAGTGCCCATCAGTGAAAGAGAAAACTTATTTACAAAATTGGTAAACAAAAACTAAAGCAAAACTTATTTTTTTCAAAATTTTCGGTCTTTTTTTATTTGTTTCGCAAAAAATAAAAACCACAGAGGTGATCAAATACCACCAAAAGAAAGCTCTATTTGTGGGAACAAAATGATAAAAATTTAGTTTGGGTCTAGCGTTGTATGCGCTATTGTCATTCAAACTGCGACAGCGCTGAAAGCTGAAAATTGGTCTGGGCAGGAAGGTGTATAAGTGCCCTGTATTGAAGTGGTTAATAAAGAATTACGGGCTATGTATTGGAAAACCAAAATGCAGCCTTGCGGAGCGGGGAGTCTTGCTTCACACGCTGCAGGTTTTAAATCGCAAAAGAGCCCAAATGTCTGAAATATCTCTATCATAATACACCATGTGTAAGTGGGTGGTGCTGCTCTAATCCTGAATGCAAGAACCAGTATGGCTTAGGTGATAGACATCACTTATATCGCCAAAATAATAAATAGTAGAAATAAATTACACTGATGGTATTAGTATTAGGACTAATACAATGACTAGTAGTGCGTAAAATATTCTGGATATAAATAGTAACAGCATAAATCTTGACAGAGATTAATAAATATATAGTATAGCATAAAACATGACAAAGATTAATAAAACACTCATATTGAAGGGTAAATAACAGTGATAATAAAGCTGACTAAACATCAATATCTGACAGTAATCGTAATCGTGAGAAGTCAACTGCTAAGGGTTAAACGCATTGTCAGTAATGAGATAGTAAGGAAAAAACGAGACAGCAAGAGATGTACCAAAAATTCAGGGAACGAGGCTACCCAGAGAGGATGATTACACAGGAATTGATCAAAATTCAGCAAGAGGATGAAACTTGTACCCCGAGGAAACGTAAATAGGAGAGACAAGATTATCATTTGTTTTCAGTTTCATAGTTACAGTGAAAAGATTTTTAATATCATTAAAAAACATTGGCCCCTTCTGAAACGGTCCTATCTCCAGATATTTTACAAGTCCCCATGAGAGCCTATTGGCGTAACAAGACTCTAAGGGATTCCTTAGTTAGATCTGAATTTAAGGCCAATAATATACAAAGAAAAAGAAAGAGATGTTTTCCCTGTATGAATTGCATTCAATGCAATTTACTACTTAAAAGGTGACCATTACATTCATCCCACTAGTAGAGAAAAAGTAATGAATGCCTTTCATACATGTCAATCCTCATATGTGGTATATATCCTCACATGCCCTTGTGATTTGATATATGTCGGCGAGACAACCCAAAAGATCAAAGATAGAATAGCCCAGCACTGCACCACCAGAAGACTTAAACAGCCGGGTTTACCGGTATAAATACATTTTTTTTAGAAAAGGGACATAAAAGATTCTGATTTGCGCTTCATGGTATTAGAGGAAGCATCCAGGGATAACAGAGGGGGTGATAGAATTTTAAAACTCAAGAAAAGGGAGGTATGGTGGATCAATAAGTTACAGTCTCTTCATCCTAATGGTATGAATAGAGACTATGATTTGTATCTATTTTTGTAATATACGAATTGGGATTATATGATCATATTCTTTTTCCCCAGATTTCATGGAAACGACAAGGAATTTGAAATAGGGAAATTTCCTTGAAGATGATCATATGAAAACAATGTCTTGATGTAGCAATATTGACAATTATTTGGATTTTATTGCCGACAGTGATTTATCTTTGGAGATATGAGTGGGATGTTAGATGTTTACAGTTTGAGATATAATCATGTTCTATACAGGTTATACATATACATAATTCCCACTCCTATTCTCTGTTAATCTATAGTTAGATTTTCGTTAATTAGGTTTTCTTGATTTGTATGTTTGCTGAATGATTTGTTTTTCACGTAGCAGTATGGGGTTAAGTTAATTTTTGTTGTAATTGATTGGATAATTGGGTTGCATGTTTGTGGGGCACAACCTTTGTTGGGATAAATGTATGAGTTTCGTGATAGTACGTTACACACAGCCAGATAAGCCTGATGAAGAGCGTTGTCGCTCGAACTGTACAGTGGCTTGCTTACAGATTTGTACAGTTTTCTAAAGTATCAGTAAAAAAGATTGCATCGGAGTACGAGTCCCGTCTCTTTTCTTCAATCTATTATCGGTGGAGGATTGGGAGTCCACCTTGACAATACTTCGATAACGAAAAGCAAGAGGCACCACTAACCAAACCCTGCCATGAAGACCAAGGAACTCTCCAAACAAGTTAGGGACAATGTTGTTGAGAAGTACAAGTTAGGGTTAGGTTATAAAAAAATATCCAAATCTTTGATGATCCCTAGAAACACCATCAAATCTATCATAACCAAATGGAAAGAACATGGCACAACAGCAAACCTGCCAAGTGACAGCCGCACACCAAAACTCACAGATCGGGCAAGGTGATTAATCAGAGAGGCAGCACAGAGACCTAAGGTAACCCTGGAGGAGCTGCAGAGGTCCACAGCAGAGACTGGAGTATTGTACATAGGACGACAATAAGCCATACGCTTCATAGAGTTGGGCTTTATGGCAGAGTGGCCAGAAGAAAGCCATTACTTTCAGCAAAAAAACAAAATGGCACATTTTGAGTTTGCGGAAAGGCATGTGGGAGACTCCCAAAATGTATGGAGGAAGGTGCTCTGGTCTGATGAGACTAAAATTTAACTTTTTGGCCAAAGAAAACACTATGTCTGCAAACCCAACACATCACATCACCCAAAGGACACCATCCCCACAGTGAAACATGGTGGTGGCAGCATCATGCTGTGGGGATGTTTTTCAGCAGTCGGGACTGGTAAACTGGTCGAGGTTGAGGGAAAGATGGATGGTGTGAAATACAGGGACATTCTTTAGCACAGGGCTCGACAAACCGCGGGCGCCAGGTCGCATTTGCGACTAGAATTAGCGACCTGGCGCCTGGGGCGGCACAGCTGGGGTATCCTGTGTCCGTTCGACACCCCCCCTCCCGCCGCAATCGCGTTGGGCCGCGCCGGTAATTGAGGCCCCGGCTTTGCGGCCTACTGCAGTCCTATGGTTCCTTCTGCAATCGGGCGCCCTCTGGTGGTGGCCGTTGGTATTACAAGACAACCACCAATGCTAATGGAGCTTCCCCTGCCTGTTTTCCCTGCCTGCTCATCTCCTTCCCTTTACTTAGAACCCCCAAACATTATATATATTTTTTATTCTAACACCCTAGAGAATAAGATGGCGGTCATTGCAATACTTTCTGTCACACCGTATTTGCGCAGCGGACTTACAAGCGCACTTTTTTGGGAAAATACTTTTTTTTAATTAAAAAATAGGAAAACATTAAAGTTAGCCCAATTTTTTTTATATTGTGAAAGATAATGTTACGCCGAGTAAATGGATTCCCAACATGTCTTGCTTCAAAATTTCGTCCGCTCGTGGAATGGCGACAAACTTTTACCCTTTAAAATCTCCATAGGCGACGTTTAAAAAATTCTACATGTTGCATGTTTTGAGTTACAGAGGAGGTCTAGGACTAGAATTATTGCTCTCGCTTTAACGATCGTGGCGATACCTCACGTGTGGTTTGAACACCGCTTTCATATGCGGGCGCTACTCACATATGCGTTTTCTTATATATTTTACTTTATATTTTTACACTGTTTAAAAAAAAAAAAAAAAAAAAAAAAAGATTGTGTCACTTTTATTTCTATTACAAGGGATGGGGCACATTTAAAAAAAAAAAAATTTCTTATTTATTTTAACTTTTATTTTTTCACTGTTCTTTAAAAAAAAATAAAAGTCACTTTTATTCCTATTACAAGGAGTGTAAAAATCCCTTGTAATAGAAAAAAAGCATGACAGGACCTCTTAAATATGAGATCCGGGGTCAAAAAGACCTCAGATCTCATATTTACACTAAAATGCAAAAAAAAAAAAAAAAAAATTGTCATTTGAAAAAAAAATAATAAAATGTCCCTTTAAGAGCTATGGGTGGAAGTGACGATTTGACGTCGCTTCCGCCCTGCAATGACTTGGAGATGGGTGGGGGGGCCATCTTCCTCTCACTCGTCTCCATGTCAGGCCAGGGACAGATCCAGATCGCCTCCGCCGTTACAGACGGCCACGGTAAGCGGTGAAGGGCACCGGAGCGCGGCGGTAGGGGGGGTCCTCTCCTGCCGCTGATAAAAGTAATCTCGCTGCGAATCTGCTGCAGAGACCACTTTTATCTGAAAGAGAACCGCTGGCTCTTGAAGAAGATACCGGGGTTATGGTAGCTAGCTGCTACCATAACAACCGTATTTCTCTTCAAAGACAGGACGTATATAGTCGTCCTGCGGGAAGGAAGTGGTTAATTAAAATGAATTTATTATTTGTCATCTTCCTGCTTGGCCCCTTTCACACGGGCTGTCTGATCAAGTTCGCCTGTCAGTTTTTCAGGCGGACCTGATTGGATCCTTAGCGGGAATATGGCGGTCTTATGTCCCTGCATGGCAGGAAATAAAAGCAGTCACATTCGTTCTAGTTGTCTCTGTGTAAATTTAAGATTGGTTAATTTTTATATTGAAAATAAAGCTTTGTCGGTCGTTTAAAAAAAAAAAAAAAAAAACCTGGCTCCTAACTTTTTTAGCTGGCTCCTAGATTCCAAGCAAATTTGTCAAGCCCTGCTTTAGCAAAACCTGTACCACTCTGTGTGTGATTTGAGGCTAGGATGGAGGTTCACCTTCCAGCAGGACATTGACCCCAAACACACTGCTAAAGCAACACTTGAGTGGTTTAAGAGGAAACCTGTAAATGTATTGAAATGGCCTAGTCAAAGCCCAGACCTCAATCCAATAAAAAAAAATCTGTGGTCAGGCTTAAAGATTGCTGTTCACAAGCACAAACCATCCAACTTGAATGAGCTGGAGCAGTTTTGTAAGGAGGAATGGGCAAAAATCCCAGTGGTAAGATGTGGCAAGCTCATAGAGACTTACCCAAAGCGACTTGGAGCTGTGATAGCCGCAAAAGATGGCTCTACAAAAGTATTGACTTAAGGGGGGTGAATAGTTACGCAAATTAACGTTTTCTGCTATTTTGTCCTATTTGTTGTTTTTGTTTGCTTCACAAAAAAAAAAAAAATAATAATAATATTCAACGTTGTGGGCATGTTCTATAAATTAAATGATGCAAATCCTCAAACAATCCATGTTAATTCCAGGTTGTGAGGACAAAACACAAAAGATGCCAAGGGGTGCATAATTTTGCAAGGGACTGTATATAGACACTGATACTGGTATCGGTACTGATACTAGGCATTTTCGCAAGTATCGGTACTCGTAAAAATTGCTCCGATACCGAAAACTGATACCGTAAGTGAAGTCAGTTGAGGGCGGGACGCCTCCGCCTTCTCTGGCAGCAGAGTTCGGAGCAGTACACATCCCGCCAGGATCAGCCACTTACACAGGTAGAGGAGCCGGCTCCTATCACGCTAAGCGCATGGTGATCGGGCAAAAAAACATGCAGCAGCACAGTGGGAACAGTCCAGCCACACTGACACTCCTGCTCCCGGCTTTCTTCTTTCATTATACAGGTCTGATCCCCTCCTGCCTGTGTTAACAAGAGGGTGGGTAATGTCATAAGTCTTCCCTTCCTGCAAAGAGAGAGCTGGCTGCTAGGCTGGGTGGCTGGCTGCTATCCAATGACAGAGTGGGCGGGTCGCCATGGAGCTGGACAGCATCAAGTCCTACAAACAGGTTAGTGTAGTATGTACAGAACAGTGTCAGCAGGGTACAGACAGGAAAACATATACAGACCAGTCTGTACCCCGACACCGTACATAATATATATATATATATATATTAATATTAATATTAGAGGTCGACAGATATATCGGCCGATATTTGGCGTTTTTTACTTAATCGGCATTGGCTGATTGTGCTGATAAAAAAGGCCGATTGTAACTTCAGCCGTGACTTGCAAATGACTTCTGTAATAGAAGTTAATGCAAGTTTCCCGAGTGTGTAGAAGCTCTCGGTTTAACCATTTAAAGACTAAATCTTTTCTGACACTTGTTGCTTACAAGTAAACATCCTGTATTTTCTGCTAGAAAATCACTTAGAACCCCCAAACATTGTATATATTTTTTTAGCAGAGACCCTAGGGAATAAGATGGTGGTTGTTGCAATATTTTATGTCACACGGTATTTGCGCAGCGGTCTTTCAAACGCAATTAATAAAAAAAAAAAATACAGTAATGAATTAAAAAAACCTAAGCAGTAAAGTTAGCCCATTTTTTTTCATCCAAAAGTTTTGATTACCTGTTTTTGTGTATTTAATATTTAAGATAGTTGTTTTTTTTTTTTTTTTTCTAAATTATACATACAAGTGAACTGATTGGAGGTTTGTTTTGTTTAATGTTTAAATGAAAAAAAATTCTGTATTACTTAAGGCTGCTTTCACACTGGAGCGGGCATGCGTTGATGGTAAAACGCTGTTAGTTTTAGCGGCGCTTTACCGTCATTTTAGAGGCGCTATTCGGCTGCTAGCGGGGCGCTTATAACCCAGCTAGCGTCCGAAGAAGGGGTTAAATGCGCCCCTGAAGCGCCGCTTCCAAAACGCTTTACAGGCGCTTCGGCAGCGGTGCGCATTCATTTCAATGGGCAGGAGTGGTGGAGGAGAGGTATACACCGCTCCAAAGATGCCGTTTGCAGGACTTTTTTTTACATCCTGCCAGCGCATCGCCTCAGTGTGAAAGCACTCGGGATATCACACTGAGACTGCAGGGGAGCCGTTTTACAGGCACTTTACAGGCGCTATTTTTAGCCCAAAAGCGCCTGAAAAACGCCCCAGTGTGAAAGGGGTCTAACTGTTAGATTTTATGAGATAAAGGGAAAAAAGAAAAAAAAAAAAAAATCGGCCAAATCTATCGGCCCAAAAAAATCGGCATTACATATTGTGCCCCCGCGATTTCTAAATATCGGCATCGGCCAGAGAAAAACCCATATCGGTCGACCTCTAATATATATATACATACACACACACACACACATATATACACACACCAGTCTGTACCCCGACACTGTACTGTAAACCATACTATGTGTTATACACACAATCTGTATATAAATGTACATTATGGTGTCAGGGTACAGACTGGTCTGTACCCAACACCCTGTACTGTGCCTCCTAACACCCTGTGTTGCCCCCTCTTTCCCACCACCAGCTGTCACCTTTGCCCCGTCTCCCAATGACCCTCCCATCCCCATCCGGTTCCCCCAGCGATCACAACCTTTTCTATCCCAGCTCTCACACCCCACCCTCACTCCTCTACTCACTCCCCCCCCCCCCACTAACCCTCCTACCTACGCGATAGGTATCGGTAATCGGCAAGTACTTGCAAAAAAGTATCGGTACTCGTACTTTAAAAAGTGCCATCACTGTATATATATATATATATATATATATATATATATATATATATATATATATATATATATATATATATATATATATATATATATATATATATATATAATTTTTTTGTTTATTATCTCTTCTGTCATTTTCAGAGTGGATTAGATATTTAGTTCCCCATCCACATAACTGATTATTTATATTTGGCATTGTATAGAAATATATATTTTTTTTAACTTTACATTTTAACTAAATTATACACCAAACTTTTTTTAATCCGATTAATCGAAACAATAAATTGGCCAACTAATCGATTATCGTTAGTTGCAGCCATAAGCCCAATGATAACTAAAAAAATAAAAATAAAATATTCTATCAAGCAGTAAGGCTGCTTAGCTCGTTTTGTATAGGGGAGTGGAGAAACAGTTTTACTTACCAGATCCAGCAGTGGACTCGCACTCAGCATCCTCACATCCTTGTGAAACGGGGAGGGGATGCAAATGCTGCCGTGAGCGGTCTAAGGCTACATTCACCCCGGCAATTGAGACCAGGGCAAATAGTGACAGTTTTCTGTGGCTCAGTGCAACCACCGGCCCCGATCAGGTCGCCAGCAGCCGCAGCTCTTTGCGTCTCTCTACACAGCCAGTGATTACCACTGGAGTCAAGCCAGACAGTTGCAAATCAGTGGTCTTGCTATCAGACAATATTTTTTGGTTGAATATTCAACACATAAAAACTAAATATAACATAATTTAATGTATAAAATAATGATTACACAGAGTTGTCACACATACATCACCCTCTCTAACATTTACAATATGGTATGATGTGAATTCAGTGTGTCCAGTCATTTCGTAACTGCAGGGCTGCCCATAAAAGGTGTGTGCACTGTGCCAGCACACAAGGCACATACCTCGCGACCCCCTCCGGACCGGCTCCAGCCCAAAGGGGGTCACAGGGTGCACAGGGCACACACTCGTCGCAGGCTGCCCTGCGGTTCCGCAATGACTGGCCGCACGGAGTTCATTAAAGGCTGCCGCCCGGTCTCTGCTAGGTGGGGTGTCCGGGTTTCAGGCAGCCTGAAATCTGGGCACCCGACTCCAAACCCGGACTGGCCGGGTAAAACCCGGATGGGTGGCAAACTTACAGGTAAGTAATCTCGGTCATTACATTTTAGTTGATTAAGTCTACTATAGATTTGGTCGACTAAAACTAGACTAAAACAATTCAAATGACTAAAACTAAATGGCATTTTAGTCAAAACAAAATTCAAAATGAAAATTTGCGGTCAGAATTAACACTGGTATAGAAAAATGTAGAAAAATAAATTAAAAAAAGGCAAGAAAAACAAAGGGTACTGAAAAATGTTTGTAGCAGTAAATCAGCAAGTTCTACAGAAATTCAACAGAAAATATGTGTAGGCACATCATACTAGAGCAATCCACTCCCTGTTTAGGGGGGGCATAAAACCATTAGACTTGGGCCTCATGCACACAGGGCGTTAGAAAACCCATGCCAGGAATAAGCGGCTGTAAAAACACACTTTTAGTAGCTTTTTACATTGGCGTTAATGTACATTTAGCCACACTAGCTTTTAGCAGCATCTCTCTGCCTCTGTTCAAAATCAATGGTTCCCTATGAGTCCATTGATTTCAATAGAAATCGCTCCGGAAGTCGGATCATGATAAACCCTCACCAAAAAAAAACTGGCGTGGGGTTCCCCCCAAGACCAGATCCTTATCCGAGCACACAGCCCGGCAGGTCAGAAAAAGGGGAAACGATTGAGCACCCCCACCCTGTCCTAGACCATACTAGGCCACGTGCCCTCAACATGGGGGGGGGGTGCTTTGGGGCAGGGGGGGCCTGTGCCCCCCACCCCAAAGCACCTTGTTCCCATGTTGATTGGGAGGAGGGGCTCTTCCCGACAACCCTGGCCATTGGTTGTTGGGGTCTGTGGGTGGGGGGGCCTCTTCCTTTTGATTTCCTAATCCTCTGGTTCTTCTGCCTCGCTGATGTCTTCTTCCGCTGCCGGTTCTCCACTCTCCGCTGTCTTCTCCCTCTGTTCTTCCTCCGATGTTCTCTCGATGATCGCTACCGCTGTAATGCTAGGGCCGCTGTGTGCCATTACTTATATAGCCATGGGGCGGAGCCACCCAGTTATGTCACCTGGAGGCTCCACCCCCTTGTGACATCACGGCCCAGGCATTATGGGGTGGTGTCACAAGGGGGCGAGGCCCTTGGATGACGTCACCAGGTGGTCCCACTCCATGGCTATATAAGCAATGGCACACGGCGGCCCTAGCATTACAGCAGGAGAGAGTGTTGAGAGAACATCGGAGGAAGAACAGAGGGAGAAGGCAGTGAAGAGAGGAGACCCAGCAGAGGGAGAAGACGGTGGAGAGAGGAGAAATGGCAGAGGGAGAAGACAGCGGAGAGAGGAGAACCGGCAGCGGAAGAAGACATCAGTGAAGGGAGAAGAAATCGGAAGGAGAAAAGACGCCAGAGCTGCTTCAATAAATTACTTTGTCAAAAACCCGAGTACTGTTTTTATTTTTAAATCTTTTTTTAGGGTGTAGGGGTACAATGTACCCCATACTCATTCACATAGGGTGGGGGGGGGGGCGGCATCTGGGGGCCCCCTTGCTAAAGTCCTTCCAGATTTCGATAAACCCCCCCGCCTGCAGACCCAGAGAACCACCGCCCAGGGTTGTTGGGAAGAGGCCCTTGTCCCCATCAACATGGGAACAAGGCGCTTTGGGATGGAGGGGCACAGGCACTCACTCCCCCATGTTGAGGGCACGTGGCCTGGTATGGTCCAGAGGGGGCGCTCACCTTCCCCCCTCCCCTTTCATGACCTACTGGGGTGCGTGCTTGGATAAGGCTCTGGTATGGATTTTAGGGGGTACCCCAGAAAGGTTTTTTTAAATTTTGGTGAGGGTTCCCCTTCAAGATCCTCAGGGCACAAGTTGCACCGCAAGTTGGATCATCATGATCCATTTTCTGGTACGACTTCTATTCAAATAAATAGGCTCTCTTAGGGAACCACTGATTTTGAAATGTTAAAAAAAACGCTTGACGAGGCTTAACGCAGCTGTATCCAGCGTTAAGCCGCATTTAGCAGCTTTTACCAGTGTCAGACATTTTTACAGCTCTAACGCCGGTCCTCAGAACACGCTGGCCCTGGGTTTTTTTTTGCAGCTTGAAAACGCCTATGCCACTTACAGCTCCTAAAAGCCTGTGTGTGCATGAGGCCATAGAACAACATGGAGCAGCGTTTTTAAGCTGCAAAAAAAAAATATATATATCTGACGCTGCTAAAAGCAGCTGTAAAAACGCCCTGTGTGCATGAGGCGGTGTAAATGTGAATATGTTGCTCCAATTGTAGATTTTATAACATTTGAAAAAAAGTGTTGCTTGGTATTTGGGGTTCTGTATCTTTAAATTTCCACATAAAATCATACCGTATTGTAAGATATCGGGGGTGGGGGGGGGGGGGGGGGGAGTATGCCGCATCTGCATTGTAAACGTATTGGTCCAATGGGAGACTTTGTTTCTGACCCACTTCTGACCCACTTTGAAGTATTACAAAAGTCAGTTTGGAACCAATGGGTTCATTTTTGGGCTCTGTATCTTTCAATTTCCACAGTAAAATCATACTGTATTGTAAGATATCATAGAGGGGGTATGTATTATACATCTACATTGTAAAAGTTTTGGTCCAATGGGAGATTTTGTTTTTCACCCATTTAGAAGTATTGGAAAAATGTCACTGTGTAACCAATGGGTTCATATTTGGGACCCTGTATCTTTAAATTTCCACAATAAAATCATACCGTATTGTAAGATATCATAGAGGGAGGTGTGTATGACACATCTGCATTGTAAGCATATTGGTCCAATGGAAGATTTTGAAGTATTACAAAAAAAGTCAGTTTGGAACCAATGGGTTCATATTTGGATGTCTATCTTTAAATTTCCACAGCAAAATCATACTATATTATAAAATATCATAGAGCGGGGTGTGTATGACACATCTGCACTGTAAACGTATTGGTCCAATGGAAGATTTTGTTTTTAACCCATTTAGTAGTGAAAAAATGTCAGTTTGTAGCTAATGGGTTCATATTTGGGGCTCTGTATCTTTAACCACTTCAATACCGGGCCTATTCTGGCACTTCTCTCCTTTACGTAAAAATCTTTTTTTTTCTAGAAAATTACTCAGAACCCCCAAACATTATATTTATAGGTTTTTTTTAGCAGACACCCTAGGGAATATAATGGCGGTCATTGCAACTTTTTATCTCACGGTATTTGCGCAATAATTTTTCAAACGCCCTTTTTTTGGAAAAAAAAAAAACGGTTTCATGAATTAAAAAACAAAACAGTAAAGTTAGCCCAATTTTTTTGTATAATGTGAAAGTTGATGTTACGCCGAGTAAATAGATACCGAACATAGCACGCTTTAAAATTGCGCACAATCATGGAATGGCGCCAAACTTCATTACTTAAAAATCTCCATAGGCGACGCTTTAAAATTTTTTACAGGTTACCAGTTTAGAGTTGCAGAGGAGGTCTAGTGCTAGAATTGTTGCACATGCTCTAACGCACGCGGCGATACCTCACATATGTGGTTTGAGCGGAGTTTACATATGTCGGCGGGACTTACGTGTGTTCGCTTCTGAGCGCGAGCTACCGGGGACAGGGGCGTTTAAATTTTTTTTTTTTTTTTTTTTTTTTTTACACTTTTTTTGATCACTTTTATTCCTATTACAAGAAATGTAAACATCCCTTGTAATAGGAATCTATGTGATAGGTCCTCTTTATGGAGAGATGTGGGGTCAATAAGACCCCACATCTCTCCTCCAGGCTCGAAAGCGTGAGATTAGGAAAAAAAAAAAAAAAAAATTCACTGATCTCATGCTGACAGCCACGATAGTGGCTTCATTTATTTCTGGGTACCCAGGCGTGACGTCATAACGTTGCGCCCGGGCCTCCGATGGTCATAGTGATGACTGGTGGCCATCTGGTCATCGGAAATCTCTATCGTCCTCATTCGGCGCTGGCCGATTCTTTCTCTGGGCCCCCGATGGCACAGAAGAGCCAGAGAACCAGAAAAGCACGGGATGGCGGTGGGAGGGGGGACATCCCCTCCAGTCGCCTATAAGAATGATCAAGCGGCGGAACTGCTGCTATGATCGTTCTTATCGTGCACAGAATCGCCGGCTGCAAAGAATGATATCTGAATGATGCCTCTAGCTGCAGGCATCATTCAGAAATTCCCCCTAAAAGTCAAGGACGTCATTTTACTATGGCCAGGTATTGAAGTGGTTAAATTTCCACATTAAAATCATACCACATTGTAAGATATCATAGAGGGTGGTGTGTATGACACGTCTGCATTGCAAACGCATTGGTCCAATGGGAGATTTTGTTTTTTGACCCATTTATAAGTATTGGAAAAATGTCAATGTGTAACCAAATGGGTTGGAATTTGGGGCGCTGTATCTTTAAATTTCCACAGTAAAATCATACCGTATTGTAAGATATCAGAGGGGGGTGTGTATGAAACATCTGCATTGTGAACTTTAGAAGACACGGACTGGTCTAACATATGGCTCACATCTAAGTCATCTTCACCCAACATCTTAGCACTGGAGACAAATTATAAAGTCCTAACTCGCTGGTACCTTGTACCCGCTAGAGTGGCAAAATATTCACCTAATACCTCAGCTCTTTGTTTTCGAGGATGCCCAGAAATAGGCACACATTTACACATATGGTGGACGTGCCCAGTAATCCAAACCTTCTGGAAGGAAGTCTTCGTGATTGCATCTAAAATATTTAAAAAAATAATACAACCAGATCCATATATAACTTTACTTAATCTAAAACCGGAATGGTTAACACTCTCTCAATTCAAACTTATGATCCAACTAATAACGGCTGCAAAACAAACAGTGGCCAAGGCATGGAAATCTCCTACATTGGTACTAGCAGAAACAATTCACAGAATGAATAATACAATGTCCCATGCTAAGATGGTAGCCATCGATCAAAATCAAATTCCAAAATTTGAAAAACTTTGGCATCCTTGGATAAAACAACAGTTCCTGTCAAATTTCGAAGACTCTGTCCTGTTGCCATGGTAACAGATTAAATGACTTACAGAGACACCCATTCTAAGGCTTCAAAGAGAACTAAAAAGAATAATAAACTGACGAGCGGGACAACCTTGTGGACCATACCTCTACCTTTCTACCCTTTTTCTTCTCTTTCCTTTTCTCCACCTTACGATTAAAGCTCATTATCAGAATTTATTTGACCTATATACACTCTACCTGTAAACAATATGTATAGTAGGTATAAATCATTTAAATACCTACAAAAGTAACTAAGGAAACGATATATATCTTTAATTTAGGTTTACGTGAACCCAATGTTTAATATTTGAAATTTCATGATATTTACCTATATAAACCCTACTGTAAAACAATGAGCTTACTTTATAGATCCTTGTAAACTTACTTTATGTATCTTTATAATATTGTATACTCAATAAACTTCTTTTGACAAGGAAACATCTGCATTGTAAACGTATTGGTCCAATGGGATATTTTGTTTTTAACCCATTTAGTAGTGCAAAAGTGTCAGTTTTATAGACAATGGGTTCATATGTGGGGCTCTGTATCTTTAACTATGCACAGTAAAATCATACCGTATTGTAAATGTTAGAGAGGGTGATGTATGTGTGACAACTCTGTGTAATCATTATTTTGCATATTACATTATGTTATATTTAGTTTTTCTGTGTTGAATATTCTACCAAAAAAAACTTGTCTGATAGCAAGACCACTGATTTGCAACTGTCTGATTCTTGACTTGACTCCAGGGTGATTACCTGTGGTGATCGCTGTCGGACGGATTTTGTGTTTGTACATCAGTGATCAACGCAGATAACGCTGTGCAGAGAGCGGCGAATTGCTGAGCAGCCACACCTAGCCACAGAAAACTGCCACAATTTGCACTGGCCCTAACTGCCAATGTGAATGTTGCCTAATATTAGGGCGAAGATCAGGTAAGTAAATCTAGTTCTATTGTTCCCCTAAACACAAAGAAGCAAATGACCGGGAGGGGGTGCAGCACTAGAAGGAATATATATTTCCTCGAAGTTGGGCATTAACAATCATCCCATTTATAAATTATCAGAGGGTCTTAAATACCTTTAATTGTAGATCTAAAGATGACTGCACAGTACATGACCAGCTTCACCCATCAGCACAGCAGCCAGAGAGATACACAAACAATACGTAATATATACCTGCAACCCATGAAGACGTGATTAGCCCAGACCATAGACAGAGCCAGCAGCTTATCTATCTCATTGTCACCCTGGAAATTCCTCAGATTTCTTAGTAGAAATTCCTCCCTCGCTCGCCATTGTTTGTCGCTCTCACAGAAACTCTTGAACTGCTTCACATCTTCGGCCGCCATGTTTCCTACTGTAGAGAACACGGTCAGAGAATCTCGCCTATTACCATAGAGTTAAAACCGGAAGCCGCTCCTCTACGTTTCCGTTGTTTCATCAGCTTAGGAGACCCGTCAGCATGTGTAACGGATGTGACGTTCCGTCACCGCCATCTTGCTGCACCCGCACTCCTCCACAGTGAAGATACATTAAGAAGGGGGAAGCGGACATCTTGTTACACCCACCGGAGTTTTGCATTTATTTTTAACAGTAAAGTGAGTTTATATAGTGAAATACAGTACTTCGAACTCTGTATGAATGTTTAGATATTGAATTTTAAAAGCAGCGAACTGCTGTCAGGTTAGCAAACCTATGAGATGAGCAGGCTTGCCGCTGCTTTTAAAATTCAACATCTAACCAGTCAGACGGAGTTCTAAGTACTGTATTTCACTATATAAACTCACTTTATTGTTAAAAATAAGTGTAAAATGCAAAACTCCGGTGGGTGTAACAAGATGTCCGCTTTCCCCCTTATCAGTGTATCCTTACTGTGGAAGAGTGCGAGGTGTAGCAAGATGGCGGCGACCAAACGTCACTTCCGTTACGCATTCTGACGGGTCGCCAAATCTGATGAAACAACTGAAATATAGAGAAGCCGCTTCCGGTTTTAACTCTATGGTAACAGGCGAGATTCTCTTGTCTAGTGCTTACTCTATGGTAGCTGGATCATGTGTTGCAGTAGTAACTATACTGTGAGAAGAGCCACGCGCAATGGTTGGGTTTGGAAAGTGTAAAACGGATTTTGGTAAAGGCGATGGGTATGTGGAAGAGCGGGATGTATCCTGAGCATTTGCAGTTAGGGAAACGAAAGGAAAGCGTAAAAATTTAGAAACATTAGGGCCCTTTCACACTGGAGCGGTTTGCAGGCGCTATTGTGCTAATAATAACGCCAGCAAACCGACCCGAAAGTGCCGCTGCTTTGTCTCCAGTGTGAAAGCCCCGAGGGCTTTCACACTGGAGCGGTGCGCTGGCAGGATGGGAAAAAAGTCCTGCCAGCAGCATCTTTGGAGCGTTGTATACAGAGGTGTAGACAGTGGCTCCTGTTCATTCATTCATAAACTTAGCAGAGTAAACACAGTTTACTCTGCTCAGTTGTCACAGGAGCGATCTCGCTCACTGTGTCCAATTCCTAACAGATCCCCCCCCCCCTGCAGTCGGCAGGGGAGGAGGGGAGCCGGCTGTGGGGGACGAGGGGGGTGGCAGAGGAGGAGGACAGGAGAGGCAGAGGAGAACAAGGGGGGGGGGGGGGCGGAGAAGGACACGGAGGGGGCCGGGGGAGGAGCATACAGAACAGCTGGGAATGATCGGTGCGGAGGTAGGGACAGCTGTGAACACCAATCTCCCTGTATAACATTTTAGCTGAAGGAGAAAATTGAGTACTGTCCGTGATACTTTTTTTATTTGCACTAACATACAATTTTTCAGGACAAGCTTTCGGGGTATGTCCCCTTTTTCAAGGTCCAAGCAGTACTGATTCAAGAGCTGAAGGAGAGAAAGTTTGGTAGGTAGGAATTTGAATGAGGCCAATCACTATATAGAGTAAACATGTGGGATATAAAACACAGTATTGCTTATATGGGTTCCGACAAAAAAGGGGGGAGTTTTTTGGGGACTTTGAGAGATGTATACCAAAAAGCAGTCTTAGCAAAGAACATTTTATTATACCTTGTGAAATCATGTACAGCATACTGAATGACCCAAAATGACTAACTTGTTGGTTCACTTGGAAATTGGGAATCAAAATCACAAGTGGATGCTTGCATATAAGGTGTTGCCAAAGAGGGCAACTCTTTGGCAACACCTTATACGCAGGCATTCACTTCGCTTCAGGGCCAGTTCACAGCACATGCAGTCCACTGCATTTTTGATCTGCATCAAAAACGCATGGAAAGTAGGTTATATGGTTTCCAATGACATAGTTCACATCAGTGCGGTTCGTTCCAGAAAAAAAGTAGAACATGTTGCATTTTACCTGCACTGGACTGTACTGGAACGCAGAAAAATGCATCAAAAATACACTGGAATGCACTGAAACGCATCAAAAACGCACAGGAACAGGAAAAAAAGCACCTGAAATGCATCTGAAAACACACAGGAACGCATCAAAAATGCAATCTGGAGTGCGTTTTTGTGGTGTGAACCAGCCCTCAACCACTTGCCTACTGGCCACTTTTACACCCTTCCTGCCTGGGCAAATTTTTACCTGTCACACTTTGAATGACAATTGCATGGTCATGCAACACTGTACCTAAATTAAATTTCTATAATTTATTTCCACACAAATAGAGCTTTGTTTTGGTGGTATTTTATCACCACTGGGTTTTTTTATTTTTTGTTTAACAAAAGAAAAAAAGACCAATTTTCATGAATTGTTATAAAAATGTGTGCTGATGAGGCTGCAATGATGGCCTCTGATAGGCTGTACTGATGGGCACTGGTAGGTAGCACTGATAATAGACAATGATGAGCCCTGATTGGCAGCACTGTTGGGATTGCACTGATAATCAGTGCTCTGATTATCAGTGTAGATGTCCCTTTTACACAAGGCGGTTATTGGCTCTCCACATGCTGTCAGCTTGAGGAAAGGAATGCCAATAACTGGCTTGTGTTTACATCGCGATTAGCTGTGATTGGACACAGCTGATCACGTAGTAAATGTTGGCTGTGATTGGCCCTTTACCCCAATCTGTGATCAGCTGTGTCCTAGGGACACATCGATCAGAGCGTGCCGTTGCGGGCATGCGGCGGGTACAATCATGGGAGGACGTCAAATGACACCCTCCCAGAACTGGCCAGCTGCACTGTAGCTGTCATTTGGCTATAGCACTTTCAGAAAGTGGTTAAAGCGGTTGTATGCCAAAAAAATAAAAAAAGACGAAGAAGGCATGTTAAACAGCATGTGACTGCACAGCGGCGCTGTGATGCTGCATAACTTTAAAAAAAACACAGGCACTGTGTAGTATAGCTTGTTATAAGGCTGCATCTCTGTGCTGTCAAACAGTCCTAAGTCCCAGGGGTGCAATAAGTTAATCAATGCACATGTACTGTGGTAGGCCGAAAACCATTGAACAACCTGTTTCTGGCATATGTCATCTGTTTTGAAGGCTGGGTATGGCTGATTACTGTCAGCATGCTGAACCATCTCAAATTTTGTTGCTTTTTGCTTGGTAAGAGGTTGCAATTAGTGCTGGTGGGGAAATGTTAAGGCTGATTATTGTCCTTGACCATGGAAACCTATGACACAATTTGCAATGGTGGTGGAACCCTCCTCCACATAAATACTACATTTAGACATAATTTATGTAAGGACATGAGTTATGTTTAACATAGGGAGCACAGACACCTTCTTGACATGAAGTGGCATGTTTGGGATTCAAACCATTGACCCCAGTGCTGCAAGGCAGACGTGCTCATAATACAGTGATCATAGTACACATAAATACACAAACACCGCATTTCTTTGGACATATACCTGTAGGTCAGGAGTTATGCTTCTTGAGTTATTCTGTGATATTTGGTGGTTCTTGGTGTGTGAGTGTAGAATAGTGATGTTACCCTCTGAATTTTGGGAATTACATTTTTTTTTCTGATGTTGGTACACATATCACATTTTTTGGGGTCAAATTATGATAATTTAGAAATACTAAACAACACACAAAGTTGTGACTCATTTAAACTTTGCATCAGCAATGATATTGTTTGTGAAGACATCTGTGGGAATTTCGGATTAGAGTTTTGTAAAAAAATATATTTTACCAAAACATGAAAAAATTACACATTACTAGCATTCTTAAAAAAATTAATAAATAAAATATGAAGAATCAACATTGTTGCAAGGACAATTTATTTTAGAGAAATAAACAGTTCATCTCAAAATTAAAATGTTTTTTTTTTTGGGGAAGTAACAATTGTACCATTATAATCAATAGTTGAAACCTGCATTTGGCTATATAGCGCAAATCTTCATGCTCAAACGCATTTTAGCCAAGCGCTAATTTGCGAATTTACTATAGCGCTTGGTAAAAAATGAATGGGAGTTAAAATGTTAAAAGTATTGTGCATGTCTGAGCATGCGCACTTGTGCTGGTACATAGTTGTAAAGAGAGGGGGAATTTTATCTTTTCTCAGACTTCCAATGATATTTCAGTTTATATATCACTTTTTTAAGCAGTTTATTATCTTTAAACAATATACCACATATTTAAGTTCCATTTAGGCTATCATATCATGCGCAAAACATTATTTCCATGTGCAATTCCCGTGTTTCTAGCAAGAGTAATGATTTGGACTGTCTCTGTTGTCTGGGAGCTATAGTGAATTCGATTTTGGGAGTATTTTTTTCCTGAGCGCTATAGTGAATTCCATTTTTGCGTTAATTGGTGCGGTTTGGCTATTGTGAGAGTATTTATGTGCATATTTGCGCTATAGTAAATCACCTCCTTTGTGTTGGTCTATCACATAAAATCCCAATAAAATATATTTACTTTTCTGGTTGTAACATGACAAAATGTGAAAAATTTCAAGGGGTATGAATACTTTTTCAAGGCACTGTATTTCAAGGCACTTGCCCACAGTATATATGTCATTATCTTGATGTTTAATACCGGGTTATGACAGCAGCTAGCTGCCATAACCTTGTATCATTTTTTTCTGTCGGCATTTCAGCATCTGCTAAAAGTGATCAGGGCGGCGGATTTGCCACAAGATCACTCTTAAGGGCAGCAGGAGAGGTGCCCCCTGCCACTTTCTGGTTGTTTATGCATTTACTGGAGCCGTCGGTAAACCTGGAAACAATTAATCCGTTTGCTAGCTAGGCAGGAATTTGAGTGAGGGCAAGATTGCCTCCACTCAGCTCTATGCCCTTGGAGGACTGGAACAACCTCCCACGTCACCACCGGTTCTTGGGTTTAAATAATTTTTTTTTATATATATATACAGTCAAAGAAGTGTCAAATTTTTTTTCTTTTGCTTTTAAAGGTAAATAAGAGGTCTGGGGCCTTTTTGACCCCAGATCAATAAAGAGGACCTGTCATGCTTATTTCTATTACAAGGGATGTGTACATTCCTTGTAATAGGAATAAAAGTGATAAAAAAATAGTTATAATTGGGACAGTGTAAAAATAAAATAATAAAAAGTATCCTCCTCCTCTGTAACTCTAAACAGGTACCCTGTAAAATTTTTTAAAGCGTTGCCTATGGAGATTTTTAAGTACTGGAGTTTGTCGCCATTCCACGAGCGTGCGCAGTTTTAAAGCATGATATGTTAGGTATCTATTTACTCAGCGTAACATCATCTTTCACATTACCACTAGCTGACCAGTCTCCACAGTTAGACTGTGGCAGGTTTGCTTGGCTGGACAAATCGGCGTAGCTGTACGTCACTCCTTTAAGACGACGCAGCAAGGGCACACGTGCCCGCCGCGTGTCCCCGTAGCCGATACGCGTGCCTGGCGTGATGGCCGCCGGGCACCCGCGATCACTCGTGACAGAGCGGGAACCGGGATCTGTAAGTATAAACACACAATCCCGGTTCTCTCAGGGGAGAGGAGGGAGATCGTGTGTTCATACTAAGTATGAACACCGATCTCTCTCCTCCTCTAGTCAGTCCCATCCCCCTACATTTAGAACACACGGAGGGAACACATTTAACCCCTTGATCGCCCCCTAGTGTTAACCCTTTCCCTGCCAGTGTCATTTATCCCTTTCATGACTAAGCCTATTTTTGACATGTTTACAAGTTAAAATTCATATTTTTTGCTAGAAAATTACTTAGAGCCCCCAAACATTATATATATATATATATATATATATATATATATATATATATATATATATATATTTTAGCAGAGAATCTAGAGAATAAAATGGTGATTGTTGCAATCTTTTTTTATCACACTGTATTTGTGCAGTGGTGCTTTAAACACAACTTTTTGGGAAAAGGGACACTTTCATCAATTTAAAAAAAAACGAACAGTAAAGTTAGCCCAATTTTTTTGTATAATGTGAAAGATGATGTTATGCCGAGTAAATAGATACCAAACATGTCACCCTTTATAATTGCACGCACTTGTGGAATGGCGACAAACTATGGTACCTAAAAAATCTCCATAGGCGACGCTTTAATTTTTTTTACGGTTACCAGGTTAGAGTTACAGAGGAGGTCTAGTGCTAGAATTATTGCTCTCGCTCTGACGATCGCGGCGATACCTCACATGTGTGATTTGAACACCGTATGCGTTTTCTTTGCTGCGTGAGCTCACGGGGGCGCTTTAAAAAAAAAAAAAATGTTTTTCTTATTTATTTTATTTTTATATTTAGAAATTGTGTTTTTAAAAAAAAAAGTTTTTTGATCACTTTTATTGCTGTCACAAGGAATGTAAACATCCCTTGTGATAGTAATAGGTGGTGACAGGTACTCTTTATGGAGGGATCGGGGGTCTAAAAGACCCCCGATCCCTCCTTTGCACTTCACAGTATTCAGATCGCCGAAACCGGCGATACTGTATATTTTCTCAAGTCATCTTCCAGGACGGCACACCTGAGAGATGAGAGGCTCCTCCCGACAGGAAACACAATCAATCAACAGCTGTTTTAAGTCCACACCCTTCCCCTTGATCCTCAGTTTTTGATTGTGTTTCTCCCTACACGGCGAAACTGTTTGTTTTTTTCCAAATGACCGAAGCCTGGGGCTGGTGGTCTCCCCCTGGGAGCCAGGCCAAATGCCTGGGAAGCCTCTGGGTCTGGCAGGATATATTTATCCTTCCCGGGGGGTTCCCCTATCCTTTCCTCAGGGGGGGCAGCAGAAACTGGGAAAGCCCCCCTGAGAGCTGAAGGCCCCTGGGTACAGTGGTGTCCCCAGAACTTCAGGGGCCTTTATCCTGTCTCCCCCCCCTTACCTGTCCGGGCGTCCGTTCAGACGGGGGTGCTGGCCGTCGGTTCTTTCCAGGGGGATCGTATCCCCTGACTCCTGGGTCCCTGGTAGCTCGCGTGGGCTGCTGGGGAGGGTACCGCCTGAACGACCCGCGTTCTTACCCAGAAGGGAAGGCTGAGAGTCAGCAGGAGCAGGCGCCCACATCCTCCTTTCGAGGAGGCACCAGTTTACTATGGTGAATGTCTGCCTAAACCACCTCATGGGAATGAGGAACGTACGGCATTGCCCCCCCCCCCCCATGTGTATATACTGACTGGACAGTGCAGGACACAGCTTAACCTTGCAGCTCCCTAAAGGGACAGCAGTTGTGGGGGGGGGGCACTTTGGCGGCTATCCTCCTTGCGTGTGGACCATAAGGATGGAAAAGCAAGCCCGGTAGCTGTGGAAAAAGGGGAAGACGACAACGGGGAGTCAAAAATCCCCAATCCCAGCCAGATGGTTTCTGGGCATTTGAGATAATCTCCCCTGGGGTCTGGATTCAAATAGCCCAGAAGCTTTTGCTAAAGACACCAGCCACAGCTCCCTCCTACATCAGAGATGCTGTATGGTGGACAAGTGGTGCAGAGGAGTGAGTGTGCCTAAACCACCTCAGATGGGAAAGAGGTAGGTAAGGCATTTTTTCCCCTTCCACCTGTATTTACTGAGTGGTGCAGTGCAGGACCTGGGGTCTCCATAACAAAATAGCCCAGAAGCTACTGCTAAAAGCCACCAGCCACAGCTTCCTCTTATAGCAGAGACACTGTGGTTATCACAACAGTAGGTTGCCAGCCTCTCCCTACATACCCGGTTGTGGTACATTAGTAGGGGTGAATACAGCAAAGAGGGTGACCTGGTAGAACAAAGAGTTCCTTACTGGCCAGGTATACCACTGAACAAGTTATTAATGGTGCAATGGTTGAAGGATTCAGGAGTAAGCTCCCTTGCTCAGCAGGTGCACTAGGTTATCTGGCCCTATTTGCCCAGCTGCCAGGAATCTGCTTAAAGTTGCTCCAAGATGCTTAAAAGCTGACCTAACTTTCAACAATGTGGCAGGGACCAAGCTTCTGTGTGGCACAGTAGGGGTTCCCTTGTGACAGATCCTCCTTTTGGGGGTTGCTTGCTATGGGTAACTTTTCATAAGCTCCAACCTCCCACTCCACTCCTACATTGTGGTTATATTTTAATGCAGGGGGTAAGAAAAACCTTTTTGGTTTGGACTACAGTCCACTCAGTGACAGATCTAAAGGCGATTTACCATAAATCGTTTTCCTATATCCTTTAATTAAGGATTTTCTGTGCAAACATATGCAAGAGCTAGATGGCTATATGATTGCTTCTTTAAGGGCTGCAGGTGGCTATTTACCTCCAGGCTAAATTGGTAACCACCCTTTTTAGAGGTCTTATATTGGTCTCTAGGGCTGGGCTCAATGAGACTTTAGTTACTGATCAGCCCCACCCGTGTATGAGCTGGCTAGCGTTTGCTCAATCTACGGAGGTAAGGTAGGACAACAGCTACTATAGTAAGGTGTCCAACCATTTTAGGATTGGTATCTACAGCCCAGGCTAGGCCTATGAAATAAATTGCTCCTGTTTGGTTATTTCATAAAGGGATACACCAGGACTCCTTCTTGGCTGCTCACCAGTAGACCTCAGTAGTGAAGGTTTGTCCTTGCTGGGGTGTTTGGCACAACTAAAGTACACATTGAGATTTGTGACCTCTCTGCTGAAGCTTGTTGGGTGTCCTTTATATCCTAAAGGTACTGCTTTGTTTGGCTACAGATCAGAAAATACAACAGGGAAGGTGGTCTGTACTTTCTGGTTTTTGTGCCGCACGCCAGAAACGCACATCATTGAGTCTGGTGATGACATTTCTGCTCATAATTGTTATATTGCTGCACATCAGACCTACACAAGATTGGGGTCTGTCTGTGGGGTTTTTGTGTCCTGTATTACTGCCTTATTGGTTGCTTATCAGAAAGGCAGCAGGAAAGATTGATGGCAGGGGTAGTACATATACTGCCTTTGGTAATCGGTACAGCACCACAAGGTGGCGTCGTGCTGATTCAGACAGTGCTATTAACGGCAATAGCTGCCGATTTTAGGTATGCGATTTGACATGTGAGTCGAATGCAAAATCGCTTCAATATGGATGTGCTATCTCTATTCAGAATTGTTAGATTGTTGCACATTAGAGATATACACGATTTGAAGTTTGTCTGTGGGTCCTGTATTACTGCCTTATTGGTTGCTTATCAGAAAGGTAGCAGTGAAGATGGATGGTCCTGATTTTGTTGGAAAATACAAATTGAACCTGGGCCATGGGTAGTACACACACTGCCATTGGTAATCGGTGCAGCACCACAAAGTGACGTGCTGATTCAGACAGCGCTATTAACAGCAATGGCTGCCGATTTTAGGCATGCGACTTTGACATGTTGAGTTGCATGCCAAATCACTTCAATATGGATGTGCTATCTCTATTCAGAACTGTTATATTATTGCACATCAGACATATACAAGATTGAGGTCTGTCTGTGGGCCCTGTATTACTGCCTTATTGGTTGCTTATCAGAAAGGCAGCAGTGAAGACGGATGGTCCTGATTTTGTTGCAAAATACAAAATTGAACCTGTGCCAGGGGTAGTACACATACTGCCATTGGTAATCAGTGCAGCACCACAAAGTGGCCCGGGCTGATTCAGACAGTGCGATTAACGGCAATGGCTGCCAATTTTAGGCATGCGATTTGACATGTTGAGTCACATGCCAAATCACTTGAATATGGATGTGCTATCTCTATTCAAGATTGTTGTTGCACATCAGACACATACAAAATTGAAGGTTTACTGCCTTATTGGCTGCATATCAGAAAGGACACAACAGTGAAGGTTGTTTGTCTTTTTCTGATTTGTTTTTGCTGCTCAGCAGGGAGACACATTGAGGGTAATGACATCTCTGCTCAGTATTGGTATATGCTACACATCAGACATACACAAAGATTGAACATTGTTTGTGTCCTGTATGTCCTATATTTACTGACTTATCGTCCGTATATCAGAAAGGCACAGCAGTAAGTGGTGTTTCTCATTGATCTTCCTTGCTGTTTCTTAGGTATACACAGTAGGGGGTTGTTGGCTGCACTCCTCCAGGGAGCCACAGCATAGGGACCCCTTGTTCGACCCGAAAACTGCTTTTCCTGCGACCTGTGTAATCTTGAGGTCTGTGGTTCCGTAAGCAGGGACTGCTGGATACGCTGCGACCTGGAGTCGCACAGTCACGAATGATACCCTTTGGAAGCCATAGTAGGACTTCTCATGCGTCTTGCAGTCCCAAGTGGCAGGTTGGGTCACACGGGTGTGGAAAACCCTAAGCTTATCTGTCCCTTCTGGTTCAGGTTTTGCAATGCTGCAGGAATACTCATTGTGGAGTTATTGCCTTATTTTGCAGTAGACCAGAAAGATCGCAGCTGTAAAGGCTGTCTGTTGTTTCTTTGTTTTTATGTTGCTGCACAGCAGAAATACTCAACATTGAAGCTTGTTGGTGCTTTCTGTTTCATATTGCCTTACCTTATGGTACTTCAGAAAAACACAGTGCTGTAGGTTGCTTGTGTTCTTTCTCTGTTGGTTCTATGTAACTGCACTACAGAACTGCATAACAGGAAGTGTCTTATAACTGTACTTGATGGTTCGTCATAAATACGCAACATAGAAGTTTGGGTCTTTCTGTCTTCTCTTTATAGCCTTGTTTTGCTGTACATCAGTAAAACACCACTGTAAAAGGGGGTTCCCGGCCTTTCTGTATTTACCAGTTATGACCTAGCTAGCTGCACTTCAGAAATGCGCAGCATTTAAGGTGTGTTTGTGTCTTAATGCTTACATATTGGCTGCACATCAGAAAACCAGACTGTGAGGTTCAGATTTGGGTCTCTTCCCATATTTGATATTTTGGTTTAGCTAGTCACACTCAGATACACAACATTGATGTCTATGCTTGTGTCCTTTCTGTCTAAATCTATTGTGCTATGTCCACAATCTATGATTTTTTTGATTTGTGATATTAATAATACATGTATCACCTTTTTGTATTTCAGCCTTCTCTTCCGTGAAAGGGCCTGGAGTCCAGGTGCAGATGTCACATGTCAAAAAGCCTCGACCCCTTACATTCAGGGATGCCAGAGCCATTTCCTAGGGTTGAAGCCCAGTAGAGTTATGGGTCACTGGAGGAAGGCGATAATGAATCGCCCTGTTTAATAAGAACTTAGGAAGTTCGGTTCAGAGGAGTTTTATGGCCTGAAGATGAAGTATAAACATGTATACCCAACCAAATAGGTTACAGCTCGGTGCATGGCCTTCATTTTGCCCTTCTAGCAAAACTAGATGTAGCAGTATGAGTGTTCTCCTCCTGCTACGGATGTTAATCTCCTGAGTAGGCTCTCAGGCATAAGTAAAACTATAGATTGGGCATGCCTTAAACCCAGGGGTTAAGTTTTTGTTAATCTATTTCCCTTAAGTAGGTTTCCCTTCAGTCTTTGCTGACATAAAGATAAAAATGAACAAAAAAGGTTGTCTGTCAGGAGCCCCCCTTTTGGCAGTTTTATTTCCCTGGACAGGGTTGTGTTAAGACAGGCTCCCTTATTGATCAATGTAGTGTCCTTGTCTTACAACACAGCTCTCCGATTAATCTTTTTAGTGGTTCTAAGCAGCACCTATAGGCAGAATAGGCCATTGTTGTTAGATGTGTGACAGGCAACATTGATAACCTACAAGTTTAACATGTTTTCTGATTCCATCTTTAAGAGCCCACTCCACCTAGATCCTGCATCCGAAGCAGAGAAGGCAGGGACACCGGTGGAGTAGACCGGCAGATAAGCCGCATGATCCAGCTAAGATACCTTCATCAAGCATATGGAGTGAAGGTAAAGCTCACTGCAGAACCGAGGTTCGCCAAGAGGGTCTTGCAGTGGTCCCACCCTAAAGGTAGGCCTGAGCTACTTGATTATCCTCTCAGGTGTGCCGTCCTGGAAGATGACTTGAGAAAAGTACTAGTTACTTACCGGTAACTGTCTTTCTGGGAAATCTTCCAGGACGGCAGGCCTACTTCCCACCCGTTGGAGGAGGGAAAATTTTAGAACACTAGAAGTTGAGTACCTATGAGGAATGATTTCCCTTGTGAAACAGGTTCAGGAGTTACTTCTCTACAAACTGAGGATCAAGGGGAAGGGTGTGGACTTAAAACAGCTGTTGATTGATTGTGTTTCCTGTCGGGAGGAGCCTCTCATCTCTCAGGTGTGCCGTCCTGGAAGATTTCCCAGAAAGACAGTTACCGGTAAGTAACTAGTACTTTTTTTTAAACCAGCAGCTGAGTAAACGGGAAGTGACGTCATGACGTCGCTTCCGCGTTTACAATTAGAAGGCTGGAACGAAGCCGCTGGAGGCGGCGGATTGGTCATCGGGCCTCCCGGTGGATTGGGAGGCCCGGTAAGAGCGGCGGGAGGGGGGGACGTCCCCTCCCGCTCCTCCGGTATAACAGCCGAGCGGCTTTTAGCCGCATCGGTTGTTATACATGGATAGCCGATCGCCGCTCTACAAAATGGTATCGGGATGATGTCTGCAGCTGCGGGCATCATCCTGGTATAACCCCCGAAAGTCGAGTACGCTTATCTGCGTACGCTCGGCGGGAAGGGGTTATACAGTAATTAATGGATATTTTTAGCTCTGATCGCTGTATAAATGTCAGTGGTCCCAAAATGGTGTCAAAAGTGTCCGTTCTGTCTGCCGCAATGTCGCAGTCATGATAAAAATTGCAGATCGCCACCATTACTAGTAAAAAAAAAGACAAAATTCTCTCCCCTATTTTGTAGCTGCTATAACTTTTGCGCAAACCAATCAATATACGCTTATTGCAATTTTTTTACATGGATAGCCGATCGCCGCTCTACAAAATGGTATCGGGATGATGCCTGCAGCTGCGGGCATCATCCTGGTATAACCCCCGAAAGTCGAGTACGCTTATCTGCGTACGCTCGGCGGGAAGGGGTTATACAGTAATTAATGGATATTTTTAGCTCTGATCGCTGTATAAATGTCAGTGGTCCCAAAATGGTGTCAAAAGTGTCCGATCTGTCTGCCGCAATGTCGCAGTCATGATAAAAATCGCAGATCGCCACCATTACTAGTAAAAAAAAATGACAAAATTCTCTCCCCTATTTTGTAGCTGCTATAACTTTTGCGCAAACCAATCAATATACGCTTATTGCAATTTTTTTACCAAAAATATGTAGAAGAATACATATCGGCCTAAACTAAGGAAAATATGTGTTTTTAAAAAAAATTGGGATATTTATTATAGCAAAAACGGCAAAACAATGTGTTTTGCAAAATTGTTGCTCTTTTTGTGTTTATAGCACAAAAAATAAAAACCGTAGAGGTGATCAAATACCACCAAAAGAAATCTCTATTTGTGGGGAAAAAAGTACATAAATTTTGTTTAGGTACATTGTCGCACAACCGCGCAATTGTCAGTTAAAGCAACGCAGTGGCGTATCGCAAAAAATGGCCTGTTCAGGAAGGGGGAAAATCCTTCTGGGGCTGAAGTGATTAAAGTGTATTAAAAAATTGCATTTGAAATACTGCTGCGCAAATACAGTGTGACATAAAATATTGCAGCCATGGCCATTTTATTCTCTATGGTCTCTGTTAAAAAAATTAAATATATAGATAGATAGTATCTCACAAAGGTGAGTACACCCCTCACATTTTTGTAAATATTTTGTTATATCTTTTCATGTGACAGCACTGAAGAAATTACACTTTGCTACAATGTAAAGTAATGAGTGTACAGCTTGTATAACAGTGCAAATTTGCAGTCCCCTCAAAATAACTCAACACACAGCCGGTAATGTCTAAACCGCTGGCAACAAAAGTGAGTACACCCCTAAGTGAAAATGTCCAAATTGGGCCCAATTAGCCAATCATCCTCCCCAGTGTCATGTGACTCGTTAGTGTTGCAAGGTCTCAGGTGTGAATGGGGAGCAGGTGTGTTAAATTTGGTAACAAGGAAAAAATCTTGCGAGCCACAATAATCCAGTACCTTAGTAGAGAAACAACTGAATAAATACCCGGCTGCAAACGCAGATCACGTATTCATGATCTGCGGTGAAATGTAAACAAAGAATGCGTTGCGCCTGGGAATGTATCTAAATGTCTATACACCTTAGTAGTATCATGTGAATAAAAATAAAGTAAAGTGCAGTTTACAGAAAATATGGATCTAAGACCAATTTCTGTATTAAACAAACTATATCAACACGTGCAACAAGGTGCCGTGTGCATTGAATCACAAAGTGCAATGTGCAAATACTGCGTACCTAAATCATGTGATATAAAGCTATGACAATATAGATCTAAAAACACATTTGAATAAACATATGAAACAACCAAACATAATTCCTTGAATAGGTGTACACACTAGAAAATGTACTATACATATATCACATAAAAATCCACTGTGGTTGTAAAAAGTGATGGGTAAAAAAATAAAAAATAAGAATACAAATAAATAAATAAATAAATAAACCACTCGTGTAGTAAATAGACTGTAATCGTCCTTATTGTGATGTTGAAGATTATAATCGTAAGAAATCTTCCAATTCAGCAATGTGAAGTGACAAAACTCCAACAGAAATCAACATAATAGTGGTGCTTCAGGGAAAAAGTTCCAGTACTAAATCAAAGGTGCCCAAATCATGCCGTGAAGTGCCTCGGTGACCCCCAATGTGATTGCGCTCACCTTGGAGCGTGTGACACAGTGTTCAGCTGCGTCAATACACGCTGTGGAGCCACCCCTGGGCTCAATGATTAGTAACAGCTGATTCTCCAAGCAGATTCTCTATGGCTCCATAAATATCATACCATAAAAAAGAGAAAGGCTAATATAGTGTAATACCGCAAGATAATTTATTGAAATGACATCCAATCCCCACAGTGGGGTACTCACATTTATAAGGTGCTCCTCCTTGCCGCTTTGCGTTGACGCATGACATTGGCGGGGTCCCACCCCCTTTGCACAGGTACTTCAGCCGGGAGGGAGCCGATGGCTGCCTTCAGTTCGTTCTCTCCATATGGGACGAGTCATACTCAATTTTACCAGACCTCCAGGTAAACAGGGGTTTTTCCCTAGGACTACAGATCCATTTACATACATACACATACACTTCTTTACACACACTAACTGATACATTATACCTATACATACAAACACATACATTTACCCACTTTCATACACCTATTCATTTACACCCTTTTCTCAGCATTTTTCATTCATATATACTTATTATATTACCTTATACTTAGTGTGCTTGTTATTGTATATTTTGTAGGGTCATCATATGGACATTCCTTCCATGGATGGACCCATTACTCAGGCATATCAATATACCTTGGGCCTCTAGACCTCTTACTCTGCTTCTTATCTGGTGGTCGTCCGCTCCTGCCCCCGGCTGTTTGGCCTCGTGATCTCCCACTCGTTATGCCCGATCCACCGGGCGTTGCGGTGAGAGACTGTCATTGGTCTGGGTTCTCCCGCCTCAACCCCGGAGGAGACAAACGACTCTTGGCTATGTCTTGTTACTGCAGGCTCATGTGTTTTCGTAGATACACTACAGGTTAAGTACCATCAATATTTTATCCCCTCACTAGAGCTGTATGTATTTATACGCTATACCTAGGTCCATTTACTCATTTTTCCCTTATTTTGTTCATCTTTATAGCATCCTACTCCTGACGATTGGCTTTAAACGCCATGAAACGCGTTGAGTCCATACTCAAGGATGCCAGGTTTATGGCTTATATTATGATGAATTCATCTCAGTATATTCTGTATAACTTTATATTCTATCATGTACTGTTTATGATTATTATAACTATGTACCAGATTTTTTATTCACTATTGTTTTTAATACCAATCATGTTCCTCTATGTTTATACTTGAATAAATATGTGACTATTGCGCATTGAATATGTTTATATTGTGCCTATATTGTACACACGTAATATTTGTTTGGGATATCCATGATAGGGACTGCCCATTGGGGATTGGCTATAATCAAAAGTGTTTATCAATGTTACAATATATCTAGCTACATTATACCTTATTACAGAGACAGACCTCATCTAAAGTCCCATGTCCATTCCTTTTATTTGAAGAATACAAATAAATAAATAAATAAACAAACCACTCATGTAGTAAATAGACTGTAATCGTCCTTATTGTGATGTTGAAGATTATAATCATGAGAAATCTTCCAATTCAGCAATGTGAAGTGACAAAACTCCAACAGAAATCAACATAATAGCGGTGCTTCAGAGAAAAAGTTCCAGTACTAAATCAAAGGTGCCCAAATCATGCCGTGAAGTGCCTCGGTGACCCCCAATGTGATTGCGCTCACCTTGGAGCATGTGACACAGTGTTCAGCTGCGTCAATACACGCTGTGGAGCCACCCCTGGGCTCAATGATTAGTAACAGCTGATTCTCCAAGCAGATTCTCTATTGTTCCATAAATATCATACCATAAAAAAGAGAAAGGCTAATATAGTGTAATACCGCAAGATAATTTATTGAAATGACATCCAATCCCCACAGTGGGGTACTCACATTTATAAGGTGCTCATGTGCACCAAACATAACAAGCGGAAAAAAAAACGCTATACGGCGTGCTGCGGGGTGTGAGAGATCCACAACCCAGCTCTGTGCTGATCGCTCCGTCCTGGCCCCTCCCCTACACGTCTTCGACACAGGGAGTCACGTGTCTTCATCAGGGGGATATCATCCAAGACGACCACTGCCTCGCTAAAGAAGCTGAGGGTAAAGGTGATGGACTGGCCAAGCAGATCCAAACCCTATGGAGCATCCTCAAATGGACGGAAGGTGGGGGAGCGCAAGGTCTGTAATGTCCACCAGCTCTGTGATGTCATCATGGAGGAGTGGAAGAGGACTCCAGTGGCAACCTGTGAACTCCATGCCCAAGAGGGTTAAGGCAGTGCTGGAAAATAATGGTGGTCACACAAAATATTGACACTTTGGGCCCAATTTGGACATTTTCACTTAGCGGTGTACTCACTTTTGTTGCCAGTGGTTTAGACATTAATGGCTGTGTTGAGTTATTTTGAGGGGACAGTACATTTACACTGTTATACAAGCTATACACTCACTACTTTACATTGTAGCAAAGTATACTTTCTTCAGTGTTGTTACATGAAAGGATATAATATAGGATTTAAAGAATGTGAGGGGTGTAATCACTTTTATGAGAAACTGTAGTGAATGCAGGGTTTAGTGAAACTTTAAGTTTAGGGCAAACACAATAGATTACCCAATTTTCTGGTAAAATATAAAAGATGAGGTTGCACCACGTAAATAGATACATAACATGTCAAACCCTAAAGTGTTACTAAACCCACAACAGTAAAAACAGTAACAGTAAAAGTCTGTATATGCAGTAAATTCACAGTCAATAATAGATTGCGTAAAAAGTGGTTAAGGGTTGAGTTCAAGAGCCAAAGCAATGAGATGATCCCAATAGTGATGATCATGGGGGACAAACTGGGCAAAAAAGGCAGCACTCAGAAGGCAGCTCTCTGGAAATGTGAAGGAATCTCCGTACAATAGAAAACAAACACAGAGCACCACACTAATGCTGCGCACACACGAGCGGACTTTCTAGCAGAAAAGGTCTGACGGAATGAATCCGTCGGACATTCCGATCGTGTGTGGGCTTCATCGGACCTTTTCTGTCGAAAAATCTGATGGACCTTATAAATAGAACATGTTTCAGACGGACTCGATTCCTATCGAAAAAAACGTTCGTCTGTATGCTAGTCCGACGGACGGAAAACGACGCAAGGGCAGCTATTGGCTACTAGCTATTGAACTTCCTTTTCTAGTCCGGTCGTACGTCATCACATTAGAAACAATTGGACTTTGGTGGGATCATGTGTAGGCAAGTCAGTTTCGTCGGAACTCTGTTGAAAAGTCCTTTGCAGTCCGACGAGAAGTCCGCTCGTGTGTACACGGCATAAGTGCAGCATTAACATCACCAGACAAGTTTATTTAGACAATTGGCAACTTACATTTAAGCCTAACCCCTTTGTGCTCTTCAAGGGCCTAAATAGTTTCGTACCCAATGATATTACAATACAACACGCGAACACCGTTAAAGTCTATGGGACACGAACATGAAAACTCAAAAGTGCTAATTTTAAAGGTTAATATGCAAGATATTGTCAAACAGTGTTTGGGGACCCGGGTCCTGCCCCAGGGGACATGTATCGATGCAAAAAAAAGTTTTAAAAACGTCCGTTTTTACGGGAGCAGTGATTTTAATAATGCTTAAAGTGAAACAATAAAAGTGAAATATTCCTTTAAATTTTCGTACCTAGGGGGTGTCTATAGTATGCCTGTAAAGTAGCGCATGTTTCCTGTGTTTATAACAGTCCGAGAGCACAATGACATTTCTAAAGGAAAAAAAAGTCGTTTAAAAGTACTAGCGCTAGTGCCGGCTATTAATGAATTGTCGGTCCCGACAATACACATACAAAGTAATTGAAAGTCATTAAAAATTTTTTAAAAAAAGCATGGGGGTCCCCCCAAATTTCATTACCAGGCCCTTCAGGTCTGGTATGAATATTAAGGGGAACTCCGCGCCAACATTTTTTTTAAAAATGGCATGGGGTTCCCCCAAAAATCCACACCAGACCCTTATTCGAGCATGCAACCTGGCAGGCTGCAGGAAAAGAGGGAGGGACAAGAGTGCCCCCCCCCCTCCTGAACCATACCAGGCCACATGCCCTCAAGATGGGGAGGATGTCCCCATGTTGATGCAGACAAAGGCCTCATCCCCGCAATCCTTGCCCGGTGGTTGTGGGGATCTGCGGGCGGGGGGCTTATCAGAATCTGGAAGCCCCCTTTAACAAAGGGGACATCCAGATCCCGGCCCCCTCTATGTGAATTGGTAAGGGGTACATTGTACCCTTACCATTTCACAACAAGAAAGTGTCAAAATGTTGAAAACCACAGGAGATGGCTTGGGACAAGTCCTTTATTAAAAAAATAAGAGATTCCAGCGATGTAATCCAATTCTCGATCTCCAGCGATGGATGATCTCCAGCGAGGGACACGCACAGGATCCTGCCTCCACCGAGGCACCCAGCCAATGACGCAACTAGCTTGACAGCTCTTATGTAGCTGAGGGTGGGGCCACCCGTCACGTTACCCCATCCCCCTCTGACCAGGGGAAAAGCCAGGGTTTCCCAGTGACACGTATGGGTGACCCCGCCCCCCTCTGATGCAACGGGAATCCTGCGTTGCATCAGAGGGGGGCGGGGTCACCCGTACACGTCACTGGGAAACCCTGGCCCCGCCCTCAGCTATTTAAGAGCTGTCAAGCTAGCGCCGCGTCATGGGCTGGGTGCCTCCTGTGGCGGCAGGATCCCACGCGTGTTCCTCGCTGGAGTCGCTGGAGATCGAGAACTGTATTACATTGCTGGAGTAGGAGCATGGATTTATTGGATTACATAGCTGGAATCTCTTTTTAATTTTTTAATTTTTAATAAAGGACTTGTCCCAAGCCGTCTCCTGTGGTTTTTTTAACATTTTGACACTTTCTTTTTGTGAAATGGTAGGGGTACAATGTACCCCTTACCAATTCACATGGGGGGTGGGATCTGGGTGTCCCCTTTGTTAAAGGGGGCTTCCAGATTCCGATAAGCCCCCCTGCTCGCAAACCCCCACAACCACCGGGCAAGGGTTGTGGGGATGAGGCCCTTGTCCCCATCAACATGGGGACATCCTCCCCATGTTGAGGGCATGTGGCCTGGTACGGTTCAGGAGGGGGGCGCTCTCTCGTCCCCCCTCTTTTCCTGCAGCCTGCCATGTTGCGTGCTCAGATAAGGGTCTAGTGTGGATTCTTGGGGGAACCCCACGACATTTTTAAAAAAAATTTGACGTGGAGTTCCCCTTAAAATCCATACAAGACCCTTTCTGGTATGGATTTTTGGGGGGAATCCCATGCCATTTTTTTTTTATTTTGGCGCAGAGTTCCCCTTAATATCCATACCAGACCTGAAGGGCCTGGTAATGGAATTTTGGGGGACCCCCACGCACTTTTTTTATTTTTCAATGACTTTTATGTGTATTATCGGGACCGACGATTCATTAATAGCCGGCACTAATGACTTTTTTTTTCCCTGTCATTTTGCTCTCGAACAGTTAAAAACACGGGAAACATGAGCTACTTTACAGGCATGCTATAGACACACACACACCCCCCCCCCCCGGTACGAAATTTAAAGGAATATTTCACTTTTATTGTTTGACTTTAGGCATTATTAAAATCACTGCTCCCGAAAAAACTACCATTTTTAAAACTTTTTTTTTTTTGCATTGATACATGTCCCCTGGGGCAGGACCCAGGTCCCCAAACACTTTTTATGACCATAACTTGCATATTAACCTTTAAAATTAGCACTTTAGATTTCTCCCATAGACTTTTAAAGGGTGTTCTGCGGCTTTTCGAATTTGCTGCGAACACCCCAAATTGTTCGGCAAACAGCCAATGTTTAATTCGAACTCATGGTCGCCTCGAACAGATAGCCCATCCCTACTCCCTAATGTCAAACAAGAACATCATTATCAAGTCTGCCGACAAGGGGGGCAGTATAGTGGTACAAAATAGAATTGATTACCTTGCAGAGCCTCACAGGTTGTTATCCGATTCCTCCACATACAAAAAAATGAGCTCATGGCCCTTTACCAGAATATACCCAGGAGCTAAAGAAGATTGTTAGCTGAGCATTAGCTAAAGGTATTGTTAGCAAACGGAGCTGCTTTTTTGGACAAACCTTTCCATAAAGTTCCATACTTCTACCACTTACCTAAAGTCCATAAAGTTCAAACAAACCCCCCCCAGGCAGACCCATAATAGCATCTATGGAAAATGTAACAAATGGGCTATCTTTATACATGGACTATTTTCTGCAGCCTATAGTCATGTCACTTTCCTCCTACATCCGTGATGGGATAGACCTTCTGGAACAACTACGGCCATACACATGGGAGCCCACATACAACTGGGTATCCCTGAATGTTGATTTACTGTACACTTCAATACCACATGACATTGGCATCAATGCTGTCAACCACTTCCTTGCCATCGAATCTTGCTTGAATGATAAATAGGCGGGCTTTGTTCTTGATGCTACACAATTTTGTCTGGATCACAATTACTTCCAGTTCGATGGCCAATAGTCTCTACAACACAGAGGCGGGAGCCCATTTTGCCCCTAGTTATGCTAATCTTACAGTGGGACATTGGGAGATGCAGTATATTTGGTACAATAACCCATATGTAGTCAATATAATTTACTATGGCAGATACATAGATGACATTATCATCATATGGGACAGCCCCATCACATTTGTTGAAGAATTCGCAGCATACTGCAACAATAATTCTTTTAGTTTGTCTTTTACGTATGTATGTGACCTCCATCGCGTTAGCATTTCTGGATTGAGAACTAAGCCATCAGGACAATTTTATCACAGCAAAAAATTACTTCAAGCAGCTGGAAACTCGTACTTGCATTTCTCAAGCTGCCACCACCCCCGGTGGGTATGTAAAATCCCAAAAAGTCAATTTTGCAGGACAAGGGATAACCGCCTGAGCTAGTTGAGGAGGCTTATTACTTTTATCTCAATCTATCATGCAATAAAGATAAAAAACAAATTTGACAATGCTCAATCTACCTGTAAATTTGTAACCCAATACCATACCCAATTCCAAATAATGGAGAAGTTTTTTTCCAAACATTGGGTCATACTGAAAGAAGACCCACATCTTAAGAATTCTATTGGTGATCGCCCAAGATTCTCCTACAGAAAGGCCACCAACATAAAAAACAGGATCGCCCCTAGTAAAATCACTAAGCAAAAAAACATCTTCTATGCCCCTTAGCATGTTTGGTCATCTTTTAAATAATAAAAGTGAGGTGCAAATGTTAAATCTGGAACTAAGATAATAGTGCCACCCTGTGGCAGATGTGAATTCTATAATTGGAAAATATAATTACAACAATGGTGGTAAAACCCTCCTATAGATAAGTATTATGTAGCAACAGTAGTGGTGTGAACCTCCTTCAAAAGACAGTACAGTGCACTGGTAAAAATACAAATAGCGATAATAGATAAATATGCAACAGTGAACGTGGCCACCTAGTGGCAATAATAAGAAATTCTATTATTAATGATGTAACAAGTCCATTCATATGGTGAACATGCCAGAAAAAGCTCTCGGTGACAATGTCTTAATTCAGACCCCCTCCGTGGGTTTGGTGTTCTTTGCTAGAAATTACAAGTGCCCTCCATTGGTCACAATATGTGCTCACCTCCCCAGAAGACCTCACTGGGTCTAACGGGGCCTTCCCTCAGGGGTATAAATCTTTTGGATGGCAGCTACTCTGGTATTCCTGGGACTCTCTCTCAGTTCTGACAGTAGCACTCCAAGTATGTAGCATATGGACAGGAAGGAAAACTAATATAGTGCTTGAACTGCTAAAAAGATGTAATTTTTACTAAAGTAGTGCACAACCAAATGTGAGTGTTTTTCTATCTCCAGTGCACTCGGGTTGAACGCAAGGTACATAGGGGGTGTTGTATATATCACTATCTTTTGTAGGAGGTTCACAGCACTACTGTTGCTACATAATACTTTTCTATAGGAGGGTCTCATCACCATTGTTGTAATTATATTTTCTAATTATAGTTTTAACATCTGCCACAGGATGGCACTATTATCTTAGTTCCAGATTTTACATTAATGTTATTCAAGATTTGGAGGAGGTAGCGCTTCACTGTATTAATTACATTTACATAGTTCATGTGGGAACACTAGTCGTGTTAAGCAGCACCTCACATACACTCTGTTACAAGTGTTTGCATTATTAGTTCGCTTATTCACTTGTTCAGTTTTCCATAGTAGCGTGGAAGTTATAATATTATCATGTTTGGTCATCTTACAGGCATGTGTCAGTGCAGTCCCTAATCCATCTTATGATAGAACAGAGCCTTGGGGATATTCTGCACATGCTCACTTTGGTGTGTATTGATAGGTTTTTTTTTTTGGGGGGGGGGGTGCATGTGATTAGCACAGGGCAAATTAACACTGTCCAGACAGAGGGGCAAGGGTCCTGCCGCCTCATAGGACAGTCATAGGAGAATGAAAACTCCTCCTACAAGCTTTAACCAGTGCTCGGCAGGACAATGATAGAAATCACTATAAGACTGCTATGTACTGCCGATGAGAAAAGGTATTTAGCACTTTATATTTACTAAAATAATTGCATTTCCATGTTTTCTGCACTGTTGGAGACCAGATATAGTGAATGCAGGATCCTGGGTTTAGTAACACTTTAAATTTGTGTGCACCTTTTGAAATGGCAACAAACTTTAGTACTCTATATTTTCTCTTTCATATATTTTTATTGAGTATAACACGGTACAATAAAAGTTTTACACCAATAATATTTGTGGTGAAACAATGAGTATACAATTCAAATAACAAGGCTTCTCAAGTAAAATATGATTGGCAAGTGAAGTCTATCACACCTCACCTACCCCAGTAGGTGAGTACTAAAAGTTATCACCAAAGTTTTAATGGCTTACAAATTAGTGTATAAAACATCCAGACATGAATATCATGATAGTATAGTGATCCTCTGCTTGTGCGTATAGTGTCCAAGCCCAAAATACAGAATATGAGTGAACCAAATCCAAATAAAAATGCAAAGAATCGCACCAAAAAACGAAAAAGTTATTAAAAAAAAAAAATCACACCAAAATGAAATTATCGCACTATAGGCAAAAACATATAAGTGTATACATATAGTGTCCCAATCATAAAATCAAGGTGTATATAAACCCAAGATGCAAAAGAAAAACCAAAAAAAATGCAAAAAAAAAATTGCACCAAAAAACAGAAAAAATGCAAAAATCACACCAAAATTAAAAATTACACCAAGATGCTGTTTATCGCACCATGTACAAAAGACACATAGGTGCATTCATCCCAATGAAGGTGACTGTTCGTGTTTAGAGGAATTGTAGCAGGTGACTTTAGTGATCACAGAATCTTGACAGGTGACTTGCGTGTTCCCCCTCAAGGGTCCCCACTCACCAGATCCTACTACCCCTAAAGGGGTAATGCGCCTGTAACTCCTTAGGTTGGCAGGTAACCACTGGTGTCAGCCTTTGCAGTTCCTTGAGCAGCCTTGGGATAGCCGGGTTGTGATAGATGTAGTTTTCATAATCCTCATAAAAAAGAGAAATTGACTCCCATAGTGCAGTATAACCAAAACTTCTATTTATTAAAAGGTTTTTTAAAAAATGTATAAACATACACCTTGATTTTATGATTGGGATACTATATGTATACACTTATATGTCTTTGTATATAGTGCGATAATAATTTCATTTTGGTGCGATTTTGGTGCAAAGGATATTACACTATCGCCTTTATGGAAACTGTTTTTGTTTTAATTTATTCCACAATAGCACTGTGTCTTTTAATACATAGCCACTATAGAGTGATTTGGTAGAGCACTATTTGACATATAGGTAGCGCCACTCACCCCTTCACATCTTTCTTTTTAGATTTTAGAGCCCTCTTATAGGGGTTTTTGTGGGGAGGCTGCAACCTTCACACACGTCCTAAGCACAGACCTTCCTAATTAATTTATTTACTGGCAAGTGAAGTCTGTTAAGACTGTTTGATGCAATACACATTCTAGTCCTTTTATCACAGGCTTTGAGTTTCAGCAGTTGCAAACAGTGAACGGTGAAAAGTAAAACAGTTTAAAAGTAAGGGTAAAACAAGGGTATGAAAGTGACGAAGTTGTCGATGGGTTGGTGGAACAAGTAGCTGTTTGATAGTCGGGGGAAATTAATCAGATTTTTTCAGGGCCAAGTTCCGGCAATGTGGCTTGGCTTTTCCTGGGGTGAGGATCAGTGATCCAAACTATCCCTAGTGTCCCCTATAAAAGTTGGTCATTCAGGTGGGTAAAGGAGAAAGGCAAGGGTTTGGTGTGGGGGGTAGGGTGATGGGGGGGGGGGGGGGGAGTCTCCAGAGAGGGCCATCGGTCTAGAGATTCAGGTGCGAATTAAGTGTAGTGGTGTGGTGAGTGATGTTCTCCTTTCAGGTAGTAGTAGCGAGCTGTCAAAGCCGGAGGTAGGTAATGTGTGATCCATGGGTTCAACAGTGATTTAAATTTGGACACTTTGTCAAAAAGAACTGCTTTTGGTTTTTGCGTGAATCATTGTCTGTGTTACTCTTTGACTGATACTGTGCAAAGTGAAGCAGATTTCCATGCTTTTGCTATAGTTTGTTTTGCTGCAGTGGTTACAAAGAGCATGAGTTTGAATTGGCAATGAGTTATGGCTTGTGGTTTGCTATTCAGGAGCGCTACGGTCAGATCAGATCTTAAGGTAATATTGAACATGGTGGAGAGGATTTTGAACACTTCCGACCAAAAGGAGTGGGCTATAGGGCATTCCCACCAGATGTGTACATGTGTACCCGGGGCAGCACAGCCTCGGAAGCAATGGGAGCGATATTGGGGAAGGAATTTAGATATTCAGGCAGGGACTAAGTACCATCTGGTGAGTACTTTGTAATTGGTTTCAAGAGCCACTATGTTTGGTTAGGGCAATATGGTTGCTTACCAGTAGGGATGAGCCGAACAACCCCCCCCCCCCCGGTTCGGTTCGCACCAGAACCTGCGAACGGACCGAAAGTTTGCGCGAACTTTAGAACCCCATTAAAGTCTATGGGACTTGAACGTTCGAAATCAAAAGTGCTAATTTTAAAGGCTAATATGCAAAATATTGTCCTATACAGGGTTTGGGGTCCCGGGTCCTGCCCCAGGGGACATGTATCAATGCAAAAAAAAGTTTGAAAAACGGCCGTTTTTTCGGGAGCAGTGATTTTAATGATGCTTAAAGTAAAAAAAAGTGAAATATTCTTTTAAATATCGTAACTGGGGGGGTGTCTATAGTATGCCTGTAAAGTGTCACGTGTTTCCTGTGCTTAGAACTGTCCCTGCACAAAATGACATTTGTAAAGGAATAAAAGTAATTTAAAACTGCTTGCGGCTTTAATGTAATCTCGGGTCCCGGCAATATGGATGAAAATCAGTGAGACAAACGGCATGGGTACTCCCCAGTCCATTACCAGGCCCTTTGGGTCTTGTATAGCTGTATACAGGTGGTGCAAACAAGACAGGGACTTTAGGTTTGTTGTTAAGTACAATCTGTTTGTAATTTTGAACTGGTACATTTTTAAAGTGTAGCAGCCAAAAAATCTATTTTTAAGATTTTTGGAAAACATAGAGAAGGATTATAACCCCTGTAACATTTGTATTGCTGTCTGTGCATGTCTTCAGAAGATTTCACCTCACTTTCTGTCCCAATGACAAATGTTTTTTGAAAATTTGGGGGTTTTAGTGAAACAAGGATTGGTGATAAAGCATCAGTGAAGAGGAGACACGTTTTTCCATATTAACTCTTACAGGAGAGAATTTCCCTTCCTAGGGGTAGATTTCATCTTAGTTCCTCTTGTCTCCTTCCGTTTGCAAGTAGGAGTCGTTTGTAAGTTGGATGTTTGAAAGTAGGGGCCTGCCCTATATACTCTGCAGAAATTGGGGCCTTAGGTGTTGATGTTGCCACAACATTGTAAGCCCTCACGGTTACTCTTGGTGGGCGCAGGAATGGGCCCTGCTGTGAAATATTAGATCAAGAATTGTAATTACATGTCCCTGTTGAACAGGGGAAAAAAAATTGGGCCTTAGGCACTGGTGCCACAACACTGCAACCCCTCACAGATACTCTAGTTGGAGTGCAGGAATGAGCCCTGCTGCAAAGTATTGCATCAAAAATCGTAATTACACGCCCCTGTTAAACAGGGGCAGAAAAATTGGACCTTGGCCACTGGTGGCGGTGCCCAGAACCAAAAATGTTCTTACAAGCTATCAGCATGAAAATTGAGGAGGAAGAGGATTGTGACTCAGCATCAGCATAGGCAGTCTTGAAGGGATCTCACATAAAAAAAAAAAATCGGTTACATCAGCATCAGGTGCTTGGTAGCTGGTGATCCAAGACTGATTCATTTTTATGAAGGTCAGCCAATCGACCGATTTAGTGGACAGGCGCACCCTGTGATCTGTTACAAAGCCTCCAGCAGCACTGAATGTTCTTTCCGAAAGAACGCTGGATGCAGGACAGGCCAGTAGCTCAATTGCATACTGTGCAAGCTCTGGCCAGAGATTCATCCTCAAGACCCAGTAACCCAGAGGATTTTCGATGGGAAAGTTGTCCGAGTCAGATCTTGCCCCTAGGTAATCCTGCACCATGTGAATCAGACGCTGGCGATGGTTGCTGGAACCGATCAGACCTTGGGGCTGCGGACTAAAAAATTGTCTGAACGCATCGGTCAGACGGCCACCTTCTCCACCGCTCCTTCTTTGACTGACCGAAGCCTCAGCAACACGTTGTCCAGGAGGACCAGGAAATTGTAACCTCCTGGGCTCTGGAAACGCGTTGCACAAACCTTTCTGCAAGGCCTCCTCAAGATGTTTCATCCTCTGCTCCCCCTGCGACGGCAAGATAAGGTCCACAACCTTACCCTTGTAACGTGGATCAAGGAGGGTTGCCAGCCAGTAATCATCCCTCCCCTTGGTACCACGAATACAAGGCTTTGCAGGATCAGGGAGGCCATGCAGCATAGGTTTGCTAAGGCATTCGGTCCAGAGTCCTCTGGGTCACTAAGGACGACATGATCCGCAGCCACCTCCTCCCAGCCACGTACAAGTCCATGGGTTTCTTCGGACTGTAAATGATCCCTTGAATACTGCTGCTGATGCTGAGTGCCAGGCTCCACCTCCATGCTGACACAATCCTCCTCCTCCTCGTCCTGTTCCTGTGTAATTGGCGGGCACGCAGGAACACTGTCTGGATAAAGGGGGCCTTGAGAGGTAAGGAAGTCCTCCTCTTCCTCCCTCTGTTCTGCCTCAAGTGCCCTGTCCATTATTCCACGCAGCGTGTTCTCCAACAGGTGGACAAGAGGGACAGTGTCACTGATGCATGCACTGTCACTGCTCACCATCCTCGTGGCCTCCTCAAATGGTGACAGGACAGTGCATGCATCCCTGATCATAGCCCACTGGCGTAGGGAAAAAAAACAAGGTCCCCTGACTCTGTTCTGGTGCCATAGTCGCATAGGTACTTATTGATGGCCCTCTGCTGCATGCGCAGCCGCTGCAGCATGACCAACGTTGAGTTCCACCTGGTGGGCATGTCACAGATTATGCGGTTCTTGGGCAGGTTAAATTCCTTTTGAAGGTCAGCCAGCTGAGCACTGGCATTATATGACCTGCGGAAATGCTCACACACTTTCCTGGCCTGCCTCAGGACATCCTGTAAGTTGGGTACCTGCTCAAGAACCACTGCACCACCAAGTTAAGGACGTGAGCCAAACAGGGCACATGGGTCAGTTGTCCCTGTCGGAGGGCGGAGAGGAGGTTGGTGCCAATGTCACAAACCACCATACCTGGCTTAAGCTGGCGTGGCGTCAACCACCTCTGAACCTGCCCCTGCAGAGATGACAGAATCTCTGCCCCAGTGTGGCTCCTGTCCCCCAAGCACACCAGCTCAAGCACCGCATGGCATCTTTTTGCCTGCATGCTTGCGTAGCTCCTTGAACGCTTACGGAGCACTGCTGGTTCTGAGCACAAATTAGCACAGGAAGTGGTCATGGAGGAAGAAAAAGAGGGGGTGGAGGAGAGAGGTGTGGCAGAATCACCACTAGTAGAATTTTGGAGGCGTGGTGGCGGAACAACCTCCAACACTACTGCACCCTGTCCTGCATCCTTCCCAGCTGCCAGAAGAGTCACCCAGTGTGCGGTGAAAGATAGGTAACGTCCCTGTCCATGCCTGCTGGACCATGAGTCAGCGGTAATATGCACCTTACCGCTGACCGCCCTGTCCAGCGAGGCTAAGACATTGCCTTCCACATGCCGGTAGAGAGCCGGAATCACCTTCCGTGAGAAAAAGTGGCGTTTGGGACCCTCCACTGAGGAACCGCACATTCCCCAAACTCACGGGAGTCTACCAACTGAAAAGGCAGCAGTTGAAGTGCTAGCAATTTAGCCAAGCTAGCATTCAACCGCTGGGCATGCGGATGGCTGGGAGCGAACTTCTTTTGGCGGTGCAGCAGCTGGGGCAGGGAAATTTGCCTGGTACAATCTGACATTGGTGTACCGATAGCAGATTGCCCGCAAGTACTTGGCTGTGACACACCTAATTCTACACCTTCATTCCTCTCAGTGCAGGTTTCAGAGAGGCCTGAAGGTATAGTGGGGTTGAAGATCCCAGCTGATGAAGAGCAAGGAGAGGTCCGCTTTGTTCTTGGGTGTGGGTCTTTTAGGTACGCTTGCCAACGAACTGCATGGTACGTCGACATATGTCTGGTCAAGCATGTGGTGCCCAAGCGGGTGATGTTTTGGCCGCGCTTGAGACATATGTTGCAAATAGCAGTGGTGGGATCTGATGCACTCATCTCAAAAAAGGCCCACACCAAAGAACTTTTGTAATAATGCGCAGAGACAGCAGCGCCCTGCACAAGCGGAGCTCTGCGGTGTGATGCAGTTGGTGTGCTGCCCTTAAGCTGGCCCCTGGAGGGCATCCTGCCTCGATGGAGATGTGCCTCCTCCTCCTCCCCTCTCCTATCAGGCACCCAAGTGGAGTCAGTGACCTCATCCTTCCCTCCCCCCTCATCACTGGAGCAAACCTGGCAGTATGCTGCAGCTGGGGGAACTTGCCTGCCAGATTGCTGTCCTTCTTGGGCACCCCCTCTCTCTGTGCTCACGTTACTGCCTTCCTCTAGCTGGGTACCATCATTGGAGCCTTCAAAATGCTGGGCATTCTCCTGGAGCATGTACCCAACACTGTGGTCAAACAGTTCGGGGGACTCCTCAGGAGGACATGGTGGGGCTAGGGAAGGAGTGACTGATGCCATTGAGCCGAGGGACAAGGCCGCGTTGGCAGCTGCTTTGCCAGACAAAGTACCCTGAGCCTGGGTGAGAGAGGATGAGGACAGCTTGGTCATCCACTCTACCAAGTCTTCCGCATGTTGTGGCTCACCACGGCCAGCTGACGAAAAAAAGGACAAGCGTGTCCCACGGCCACGTACTGATGAGGATGCACCGTCTCCACGACCAGCACTGTTGCCTCTAGACACAGAGCCTGCTTGCCCTCTTTTATTGGTTTGTGACTGTCTGCCTCTCCTTGTTGGCCTTCCAGACATACTAATGGCCTGCAGTGAGATGTAGCTGCACAAAGCTGGGATGTATACAGTATATATATATACTGATACTGCAGCTAGCAGAATCAACTGCCTGCCTGTAGTATTATTAGTATGAGAACACCAGCAATTGTCTTCAGATAGCTTTAGGTGCACACTGTGCAGAAGACACAGTACACTAATGCCCCGTACACACGGTCGGACTTTGTTCGGACATTCCGACAACAAAATCCTAGGATTTTTTCCGACGGATGTTGGCTCAAACTTGTTTTGCCTACACACGTTCGCACAAAGTTGTCGGAATTTCCGATCGACAACCACGCGGTCACGTACACCATGTACGACGAGACTAGAAAAGGCCGGTTCAGAACCAAGCGCGGCACCCTTTGGGCTCCTTTTGCTAATCTCGTGTTAGTAAAGGTTTGGTGAGAGACGATTCGCACTTTTTCAGACTCGTGGCTTTCAGATCGTTTTCTGCCGTTCAGTTTGTGCTTGTGGGTTTGTATTTGCTCTTCAGTGCGTGCAGTCAGTTCGTATCGGAGTTTTCTGTGCGATCTTGTCCGCTCGTTGCTGTTTTTCAGGTCGCTCTTTACAGGCCTTGCTGTTCTTCAGTGCGTTCTGTTACTTCGTTCTGAGCAGCCGACCGTTTTCTAGCCATGTTTCGTATGCGTACTCCTCGTACAGTTCGTGCTGTGCGGGGGCTTGGTGTTGGGGTCCTGACCTTGACACAAGTCCAGTCCATGAACAGGGCGAGGAGGAGTTCATGGACCAAGAATTGGTTGCTTCAACGTGACCAGTTCTGTCATATGCCTTTGCTCCGTGAGATCCGTGAGAATAATCCTGGTGATTTCAGGAATTTTCTCAGGATGACTGACCCCGTATTTCACCATTTGTTGGCTTCGCTGACCCCCTATATCAGCAGGCAGGATACCTGCATGAGGCAAGCCATCACTCCGGAGCAGAGGTTGGTCGCTACCTTGCGGTATTTCTCGACAGGGAGAAGCCTGCAGGACCTCAAGTTCTCGACAGGCATCTCCCCCCAGGCTCTTCTTTGTGGAGATTTACTGCTTGTGTTTGTTTTAGCTGACCCTGACAGAAATGTGTGGAGTCCAGAAAATGTCGTGATTGTGTAACCTTATACAAAGCACTGTTGGCTGTTATTTACTAAATGCAAAGACACTTTTCACTACAAGTGCACTTGCAACTGCACTGAAACTGCACTTGTAGTGCAAAGTGGATTTGCCCTTAGGAAATTACCCCCATTTTCTCATCAAACAACAATTACATCACCCCAAAAGTGTTGTAGCGTTGAGACAATAATCCACACATTCTTGATGAACAATCTTTTTAATACCAGCACAATCACATGTGCATTTACCAAAGGTTTTTCTGACAAACCGACATGTTTGTTGTATAACAATTTTTGTGGTGTCATTATCCAAAATCAAAATGTGCATTTTATAGAAAACAGGCCTGTGTAAAACCCACAAGAAAGACACAAATCTTGATCTTACAAAGTTCACATTTGGTAGAACTTGAAGGCAATATCAGACATGAGTATTTAGGAACTGTGTTTGATATTGCGTTCAGATGGGGGGAAATCACCCCTGGAAAAGCCAAATTTGGAAGATGCACACAAATTTCCCAATGTCAACATGTGCGACCTGCCATCACGGGGGATGAAGGGACGTGTTTTTGGGGAGAAAGCCCTTCCTCACCGCTACTTTATTATTGAGGAAGGGGTTGCACCCCCAAAACGCGTCCGTTGATCTCCCTTGATGGCAGATAGCACATGTTGGCACACTGTGTGCATCCTCCAAATTTGGCTTTGGGAAAAATCACAAAAACATTTCGCACATTGTAGCAGACAAAAGAAGAAAGTGATTTTGAGGGGCTTTAAACTCGCCCCAAAACATCAATAATGTTTTTATATTTTGGAATAACATCATTGATGTTTTGCTTGATGTTTTCCAATTGTAAATTACACCCCATGATCTCCCCGATCAGGATCTGGGCACTTTCGGATGTGAAAGGATCTTCATCCACAACCTCACGATCACCTAAAAAGAAAGGAAACCCAAAATAAATTAGGTCTAAAAAAAATGCCGCCATCCATCTCTTATCTGAGCCTGTGGTCGCAGACACTCACCTGTTGTGGTGACTAGTTACACCACGTCTTCTTCCTCCTGCTCAGCTTGTGTTGGGGGGATTTCCCCTTCTTCCAGAGGGGGGGGGGGGCTCTGGTCTCCTCGGATGAGGGGTGTCCTCCGAGTCTTTTCTCCCCTATGTAAAACAAAAATGGTATAATCAGCACACAGATATTTGATGGCAGAACTAGAAAGATGAAACATTGCTTGGAAGTGGGGTACAATTGTCTATTTTAGCAGAGTTCCAAGATGTAGCTTTTTTAGTGTCCTTTGTCAAGCTGCAATACTTTACCTGTTTTGTACAAGCTTCACAGATGGAGACCCCCCTATAGTATACACTGGAGCACCTGTGTGGCCCCCCTAATAAAAAGGGTGTTCTGGGGTCCCACACTAGTGATCCAGTGTCCAGATGTGAAAACAGCTGCTCAGTGTCCTCTCCTTACACACAATCTAGTTTGCATTTCATTCTAGTAACAAAGCCATCTCCACAACCCAATTCTTTGAAGACAAGTATAGGGCCTCAAATTGGTGGCCAAATGCATATGGGCTAAACAATGGTATTTTATAGTCCGAAAAAAAAATGTGTGATCCGAACGAATAATGTGCCCATGAACATAAAGGTTGCCATTTTAAACTGTACAACAGTTCCTAAAAGCACATGGAGCAGCACGAACGTAATAAACACAAGAACAATAGGAACACAGCACAACTACTTACTTTTTTGCAGCACTCTCCGGATCTTTCTGTACTGCTCATGTTCTCGTAATTTCAGGTCCGACCACCGCTTCCTGAGCTGATCTTTCGATCGTTGTACCCCGAATTTCCGGTGCAGACTCCTGACCACTTTCGCCATGATCTTGGCCTTTCGGACATTGTGGTTGGGGTAAGGCCCATACTTTCCATCATAGTCGGCCTTCTTCAGGATGTCCACCATTTCCAACATCTCCCCAAAGGACATATTTGAGTCCTTTAATCTCCTTCTGGATCGGGACGTTTCAGGCTCCGGCCTTTCCTCCTCCTCCTCCTCCTCGTTGCTGTAATTAGCACGATCCTGCTGTCTATCCGCCATGTGCTCTTCCTCCACTGCGCCGAACAAAAAGGGGCGGGGAATAGAATAGAAAGAACGTCAGGGGCGGGCGGAGTTACACGCATGCGCAGTGTGTATAGATCGTAACGCGCGCATCTTACGTACGATCTGTGAGCGGAGGAAGGAGCATCGGAGACGCCGATCGTGCTAACGAAGGTAGGATCTAAACTTGGGCCTATACTGCTTCGAAATTGAAGCCTATATTGTAACAAGATTAGGGGAGTTTGGCCTGACATTAGGGTTTGTCTTGTGTTGTGTCTTGCAGAGAAAATGGATGGGTTCAACGACCACAATTTCCTGCCCCTGTTTATTGACAAGTACAGAGAGCTGCCCTGTCTGTGGCAGGTCAGACACCCCCACTATAACCACAAACAGAAGAGGCAGGCAGCGCTGGAGAAACTGGTGGAGTTGGTGAAGCCGGTGGTCCCCACAGCAACCATCCCTTATTTAAAAGCTAAAATTGGTGGCCTGAGGAGCACTTATCTTAGGGAGCGCAAGAAGGTCACAGATTCCCAGAGACCTGGAGCTGCAGCAGATGACGTTTATGTCCCCAGGCTGTGGTACTACGAGAGACTGCGATTTCTGTCAGACCACACTGAAGTCAGGGAATCCCTCTCTACTCTTCCTTCCACGCTTCCTTCCACACCAGCTGAGGCTTCTGATGTCCAACCTGGGCCTTCCAGCCAGGAAGAAGTGGAGGAGCCAGGCTGGAGTCAGGTATAGCATTCTTCTACAGATTTCTGGGCAATAAAGAAATGATGTTTACTAGATGTTATTATTGATCACTAATTGCTGCTTGAAAGTGTTTTACATATCAATACACAGTAGTGGGCACCCAAAATTGGGACAAGAATGTAAAATGCTGGGCTCAGAAGGATAGTCTGTTATATTTGTTAACATTGAATTTGCAGCAGTCAGGAGGTGAAAATTGTGTGTGATTGATGAAAACAATACTAAAACTATGTCCCTTTTTCATACACAGGAAGACCTCAGCCAGGAGGAGGCTGTGGAATGTGGCAGTCAGGAGGAGGCGGGGATTAGTGGCAGCCAGGAGGAGGCGGGGCTAAGTGTCAGCCAAGAGAAGCCTGGGACAAGTCGCAGCCTGACTGAGTCTCAGGTCCCTCCCCTCCGCCTGCCATATAAAAGGGCCAGGAAGGCCACTCCCAGTCCTGTGCAGGATTCAGCGTACAGGCTGATCCAGGAGGCTTCGGCGTCCCTCAGAGCCTTCCCCAGTCCTGAAGAGGCCTTTGCCTGCATGGCTGCCACCAAATTGCAGGGCATGCAGGAGGGCCAACGCAAGATTTCTGAGGACCTGATTTATAAAGTCCTTCGTAAGGGGGAGAGTGGGGAACTGACACCCAAGACGGATGTCATTGAGATGGACCATCCTCCTCCTCCTCCTCCTCCTCCTCCTGCTGCCACAACTCCACCACCACAGCCAAAGCCTGGAAGGAAGCGTGGAAGGAAGACCTGAGAGTGATTGCCCTGGGTTCAGTCTGGTCTGACAGAAGATGCAGTCTCTCGTATGACCACAACCTGGGGACACAGATGTCATCTGCTGCTTTCTGGATCTCTGGGACTTCTGGACCACACTGCCCTCCCTTAGATATGGACTCCTCAGGCCACCAATTTTGCTTTTAAATAATTGATGTCTGCCCTGGGAGTCCAAGGCTTCGCCCACTTCTGCAGTTTCTCCAGCGTTGCCTCCCTCTTTGTTTATAGTTGTGACCCCTTAATAAAATATTTTTAGGTAAATTATACTCTCCTGTGTGTGTTTTCATCCAAAAAGGACAGTTTGTTGGTGACGATTCAGGTACATTTCTAAAGTACAATGTGAAATTAACAAGGGACAACAACACCAAACAATCTCCTCCTACAGATTAAATAGAACAACATATCAATGGTGTTGTGGGAACTTGTCACAAAAAACACACAAACATTTTCGGGAGTACAAATCAAAATCACCAAAAAAAATAAGAATAAAAAGAGAAACACAAAAAAAGATTCTACATTAAAGTAAAAAAAAAAAAAAAATATGTTGTCAGATGTGAGAAATCAAAATATATTGAGGGAATCCCGATAAATAGTAACGAAAAAAGTTTGTGAGAAGTGTGTGTGAATATGAGCATCAAAACGACTTAATTCTTGTCACATTATAAAGAAGAAGAGAGTGCGCTGTATTAAACCATTTTGAACATTGCAGCGTGACGAAAGTGCTTTATCCATTACGAACGCTAAGTTTACCAGAACGAGCTGTCCCGTGTCGGAATTTCTTCTGAGCATGCGTGGCACTTTGTGCGTCGGAACAGGCCACACACGGTCGGAATTGACGCGATCGGATTTTGTTGTCGGAAAATTTTATCTCCTGCTGTCCAACTTTGTGTGTCGGAAAATCCGATGGAAAATGTCCGATGGCGCCCACACACGGTCGGAATTTCCGACAACACGCTCCGATCGGACATTGTCCATCGGAAAATCCGACCGTGTGTACGGGGCATTACTGTAAATACTACAGCTGCCTGCCTGTGGTACTAATAGGATCAGAAGAACACCACCAATTTTCTTCAGGTAGCTTTAGGTGCACACTGTGCAGAGGGCGCACTACACTAACTGTAAATACTGTAGCTAATAGGACTAATAGGATCAGAAGAACTCCAGCAATTTTCTTCAGGTAGCTGTAAATACTGTAAAAACACCTGCCTGCCTGTCAGTAGGAAGAGAATAACAGGAACAGATCTAGCTAAACTGAATACAGTGTGTATATGTATGCATATATATGTGTGTGTGTGTGTGTGTGTGTGTATAAATATATATACACACACACACACAACACCTAGGATGTATATATATATATATATATATATATATATATATATATATATATATATACACAATACACTGTAAGTGCAGCTAACTGACTTGCTTGCCTACTCTATCTTACTTAAATCAAATGACACTGTCTCTCTGTCTATCTTTCCGCTGCCGCAACACACTACACAAGGCCGCCACGCAGGCGGCCTTATATAGTGTGGGGTGTGTACTAAACCCCCTGAGCCATAATTGGCCAAAGCCACCCTGGCTTTGGCCAATTATGGCTTTCTGTACAGACGGTGCTGTAATTGGCCAAGCATGCGGTTCATAGTGCATGCTTGGCCAATCATCATCCAGCAATGCACTGCGATGCCGCAGTGAATTATGGGCTGTGACGCGCCACTGGAATTTGGCGCGAATGGCCCATAATGTTCGAAATGTGACAATCGGTCGAACATGCGATGTTCGACGCTCATCCCTACTTGCCAGATCACCTCCAATCAGATGCACTAGATTGGATGGTAGAAGCTCCCATTTGTGTAGGTTGGGGGGGAGGAGGTTGTATGTGAGAGTAGCTGGGTATATAAGTCGGAGATAAGTCCGTGCCTGTGGTGGTCAGATTTGCAAGTATGTTCAAAGATAGTGAAGCCTGGGGTCGTCGAGTCTGGGGGAGCGTTGTGGCTCAGGAAATTTTTAGTTTGTAGGTATCTAAAGGTTTTCTACGGCTAGAAGATCATGTGTTTTGCGCAGTGTGGGAAAGGGTGTGATATGAGCGGATTGAAAGAAATGATGGGCGCATATCAATCCTGCGTTCGACCATGCTGAGAAGGAGGTTGGGGAAGACCAGGCTGGGTAAAAGGTAGGTTTGCAGAGGAAGGAGAGGATTGTGCTGAGATCGGAGACAGAAGCAAGTTTTCAGCCTGTCTCAAATGGAGAGGCTGTGTTTAGTGATAGGATTTGTGATTGTCTGATGTTGAGCAGGGTTTAGCCATAGGAGATTTGCAATGGAGAGAGGGTCGCAGTCGACTGACTCTAGTGCGACCCATAGTGGGGTTTCCTTGGTGGCGTGGTATATGGGTAACTGTGCTGAGCGGCGTAGTAGTATTTTGTAACGTTTGGAACAATAAGTCCTCCTCGGATGTGGGGGGCATATAAGGTGGGTTTGTAGACAGGGTCTGAGTTAGCTTCAAATCAATTGAGATGCCTTGCATTGTAGAATGCGTAGGAAGTGTGAAGGAATCGCTATGGGGAGTACTCTAGAAATACATACAGGATCTTCGGGAGGATAGACATTTTGACAACCGTGATTCTGCCCATCCATGCGAGTGGCATGGATGACCAGTTCATCAGGAGGTTGGTAAGTTGTGTTAGCATTGGTGGGTAGTTTGCCATGTAGAGGTCTGCCCGGTTTGCTGTAAATTTAATACCTAGATAGGAGAGAGTCCTGTAGTTGAGCTTGAAGGGCAGGTGGTATTGATATGCTTAGGGCTTTAGATTTATAAAGATTTATTACGAGGCCCGACACTTGTCCACATTTGGAGAGGGTGTCCATAAGATTCGGTGCTGATGTTAGGGGGGAAGTGAGGTATATCAGAACATCATCAGCAAACATTCATATTTTATAATGGTGGCCTCCAGGTTCCAGACCTCTGATATTTGGGTTGGAACGGATGAGCTGGGCCAGGGGTTTAATAGCCAGGGCAAAGAGGAATAGGGTTAGGGGGCATCCCTGACGGGTTCCTCTCTCTATGACAAAGGGTCGGAACGGAATCCTGAGTAGGATACATAAGCTTTTGGATTCTGATATAAAGTGGCGATCTAGCGCAGGAAATATGTTCCGAATCCCCACCGACGAAGGATGGAGTCTAGATAAGACCGGGATAGCGAGTCGAATGCCTTCCGTATGTCAAGTGAGAGGAAACGGGTAGGTATGCGGCAGGATTGAGCAGCATGAGCTAGGAGTGTAGCTTGGCGTATGTTGTTACGCGCTTGTCTGGAGGGGATAAACCCAGTTTGGTGTTTGTGGATTAAGGTTCCTATAATTGGGTTGAGTCAGGTAGAGAGAATCTTAGCAAGTATCTTGATGTCTAGGTCAAGTATGGATATCGGTCTGTAGTTGGACCAGGATGTGTCGTCTGTATTCGGCTTTGGGATCATGGAGATGGAGGCAGTGAGGGATTCCCGTGTTGAAGGAGTGACCTGCGAGGAGAGTGTTGAAGGCTTCAACTATGAGGGGGCAATAGTGTAGCAAAGTGTTTGTTATAAGTGGCTGAGAAGCTATCAAGGCCCGGGCATTTACGTGGTTTTAGTGATTTTAATGCTGTATGAATTTCTATATCTGTGATGGTCTAGAATCTCTTGTTGGGAAGAGGAGAGGGAAGGCAGGTGAACAGAGGACAGAAGGGTATTCAATCGAGATTGGTCGAACTTATTGGTGTCTCTGTATAGTTCAGAGAGTTTTCTGCGGAATTCTTGTAGGATTTTTAGTGGGTTACTAGAGTAAGCATCTTTGGTTAGCTTTATTTGGATAGGTTTCGGGGTATAGTCAGCCTTACGTAGTGCTAGGGGCCAGGAATGTGTCTGGTTTGTTTGCTTTCACATAGAAAGTATGTTTAGATTTGCAGAGAATCTTTTCTGCCAGGGAAAACGGATGTTTAGATGCTGCAACCTTCCTACATAAAAGCTCTGCCCGGTGCTCAGACCTTGAGCCTGCTGACACCTCCAACGTACCAGAATAAGGAAAGAGATGGTTGGCACTCAGGATGATATCCAAAATGGTATTTCTTTATTTAAAACGTATAAATCTGTAAAACACCTACGCGTTTCGGACGTAAGTCCTTAGTCATGGCTCTGCCGAGTCAAAAAAGATTGAGTTCCAAGCATGCTTTGTCATAAATTTGTTTATTTGACGGAGAGGGAGAGGTTTGAAAGTTCTCCGAAGCTTTGTAGAATGCTTCTTGAAGGCGTTTATGAAGCTGACGCTTTATCTTACGTTGGTGGGATGCTTGGCTGATGCAAACCCCTCTGATGGATGGTTTGAGGGCTTCCCAAAGGGTCAGGGGGTTTGTATTATTGGGTGCGTTGTGTACAAGATAGTCTTTTATGACATTTTCTATTTCCTAACGATGGGTAGGATTGGCCAGCAGAGTGTCTTTTATGTACTAGGTACTGAGGTTGGGTTGTGGGACCAGGGGGGAGAGGGTTGTCATAACCACATTATGGTCTGACCAGGTGTGTGGTATAATGAGTAAATCTATAATAAGCGTTGAGGTGCTGACGTTTACAAAGAGATGGCCTTTGCGTGAAAACCGTTTGTGGGGATGGGAGTAGTGTGTATATTGTCGTCTTGCGGGGTTTTGTTCTCGCCATGTATCAAGAAGGGAGTGTTGGTTAAGGAGCTGTTGGTAGGAGAGGTGCTGGGCGGTGGTTGGGGCTAGGGATTTGTCAAGGTATATATACAATTTAGGTTAGAGTCGTCATGAGGGTACCGCATTTATGTGATTCCACTGCTGAAAACAAATGGGAGAGAAAGAACAATGGGTTTTTAGTAGGAGCGTAGAAGGAAACAATAGTGACTTCACTATCTAGGGGCAGTGTGAGATGTTATTAAAAACTAACAAATAGAAATATGTTATTAAAAGGTAACAAATAGAAATATATTATTAACCCCTTCCTGCCGACCTACGCAGATATGCGTACTCGGCTTTCCGGGGTTATACCGGGATGCTGCCTGCAGCTGCAGGCATCATCCCGGTACCGTTGTTTCGAGTGGGCGATGGGCTATCCGTATATAACAACCCATGCGGCTAAAAGCCGCTCGGCTGTTATACCGGAGGAGCGGGAGGGGACATCCCCCCCTCCTGCCGCTCTTACCGGGCCTCCCGTGCGATCGGGAGGCCCGGTGTCCAATCGGGTGCCTCCGGCGGCTGTGAGTGGGCTGGAACAAAGCTGTCGTGGCTTCGTTCCAGCCTTCTCAATGTAAACGTGGAAGCGACGTCATGACGTCACTTCCCGTTTACTCGGCTGCCAATGGCGCCGAATTTAAAAAAATACACAGTATTCAGAATCGCCGTTTTCGGTGATCTGAATACTTTGAAGTGTAAAGGAGGGATGGGGGGTCTTTTAGACCCTCCATAAAGAGTACCTGTCACCACCTATTACTGTCACAAGGGATGTTTACATTCCTTGTGACAGCAATAAAAGTAAAAAAAAATAAAAAATTTTTTAAGCACAATTTATAAGTATAAAAATAAATAAAATAAATAAAAAAAATAAAAATGTTTTTTTTAAAGCGCCCCCGTCCCCACGAGCTCGCGCAGCGAAGAAAACGCATACGGAAGTCGCGCACGCATATGTAAACGGTGCTCAAATCACACATGTGAGGTATCGCCGCGATCGTCAGAGCGAGAGCAATAATTCTAGCCCTAGACCTCCTCTGCAACTCTAACCTGGTAACCGTAAAAAAATTTTTAAAGCATTGCCTATGGAAATTCATAGCTACCATAGTTTGTCGCCATTCCACGAGTGCGTGCAATTATAAAGCTTGACATGTTTGGTATCTATTTACTCGGCGTAACATCATCTTTCACACTATACAAAAAAATTGGGGTAACTTTACTGTTTGGATTTTTTAAAATTCATGGAAGTGTCCCTTTTCCAAAAATTTGCGTTTAAAACACCACTGCACAAATACCGTGTGATATAAAATATTGCAACAATCTCCATTTTATTCCCAAATTCTCTGCTAAAAAAATATATATAATATTTGGGGGTTCTAAGTAATTTTCTAGCAAAAAATATGGATTTTAACTTGTAAACACTAAATTTCAAAAATAGGCTTAGTCATGAAAGGGTTAATCCCTTCAGATCTGCACTATAGCCGAATGACGGCTACAGCGCGGATCTGCTTTGCCGGGAGGTCGTCAATAGACATCCTCCCCTTTGCACGCTGGCCACGCTGTGATCACCCGAGTCAATGAGACTCGAGTGATCACAGATCGATCCCGACCTCTTACCACGTGATCAGCTGTCAGCCAATGACAGCTGTTTACGTGATGTAAACAGAAGATCAGTAATTGTGTTTTTTTTTTCTTCTCACGCTGACAGCTGTTGAAGGGACATCAGTCCCGAAGAGGAAGAGGTGAAGCCGCCTCATATGTGCCCACCAGTACTGCCTGCCAGTGCCAGGAATTAGTACCCACCAATCAGTGCCCATCAGTACATAAGTGGCAGCTATCAATGCCCATCAGTGCCACCTAGCAGTGCTGCCTATCAGTGTCGCCTACCAGTGCCGACCAGTGCCCATCACTGCCACCCATCAGTGCCAGCTGTCAGTGCCACCTATCAATGCCCTTCAGTGCCACCCATCAGTGCCACTCTCAGTGCCCACCAGTGACACCTCATCAGTGCCGCCTTATCAGTGCCCATCAGTGCAGCCTCATCAGCGTACATCAATGAAGGAGAAAAATTACCTGTTTGCAAAATTTATTAACAAAATATAAAACTTTTTTTTTTTAAATTCGGTCTTTTTTAATTTTTTCAACAAAAAATAAAAAACCCAGAGGTGATCAAATACCACCAAAAGAAAGCTCTATTTGTGGGGGAAAAAAATGATAAAAATTGAATTTGGATACAGTGTTGTATGATGTGCAATTGTCATTCAAAGAGTGACATCCGATTGCCTCTTGGGGGATCAGGAAGGAATTTTTTCCCCTGCTGTAGCAAATTGGAGCGTGCTTTGCTGGGGTTTTTTGCCTTCCTCTGGATCAACTGTGGGTATAGTATTGGGTATATTGGATTGTACGATTTTTATTTTATTTTTTTCTATAGGATAGGAAAGAGCCAGTGATCGGCTTTTCCTCACTCGCGTCTGACAGACGCGAGTAGAGGAGAGCCAATCGGCTGCTCTCCTGACAGGGGGGGTCTGTGCTGATTGTTTATCAGCACAGCCCCCCTCGGATCCCACCCAGGACCACCAGGGAAGCCATCCACACTGGACCACCAGGTATGCCCCCTAGACCCCCAGGGTAATACCAATCTGTGCCCAGGCAGCTGTCAATCAGTGCCCACTCCAATGCCTACCACTGCCAGTGCCACCAGGGATGCATATCAGTGCCCAGCAGTGCTGCCTATCAGTGCCACCCATAAGAACCCATCTTTGCAGCCTTTCAGTGCCCATCAGTGTCACCCATGAGTGCCCATCAGTGCTGCATATCACTGCCCATTGTCAATGCCCGCTCATTGGTGCCACCTCATCGGTGCCACCTTATCAGTGCCGCCTTATCAGTGCCCATCAGTGAAAGAGAAAACCTACATATTTACGAAATTTTTTAACAGAAACAAAAGCAAAACTTTTATTTTTTTTCAAAATTTTCGTTTTTTTTTTATTTGTTTAGCAAAAAATAAAAACCGCAGAGGTGATCAAATACCACCAAAAGAAAACTATTTGTGGGAACAAAATGATAAAAATTTAGTTTGGGTACAGTGCAGCATGACCGTGCAATTGTCATTCAAACTGCGACAGTGCTGAAAGCTGAAAATTGGTCTGGGCAGGAAGGTGTATAAGTGCCCTGTATTGAAGTGGTTAATGAATCTATATCAGTGGTAGTAAGGTTAATAATCTCATCTACAATTCTAGTGTAATTATTTATTCTTTTCATTGCTTCAATTCCCCATTCTGTCCAGGAAGGGAACCATGACAATGTCATGTCACCTTCAGTGAACAGCTCTCTTTTGAACACTAAAGGGTATTCTGGACTTTCATCTGGTCGTACCATATCTTTGCGAACAGCCAAAGCAGGTGCTAACTTCCCAATATAACGTGTACTTGTAACATTAGTTGGAAGCCAGGCGTTAGCTTTATTTCCACATATATAATATAGCCCTGTATGTATGGATGGTATACCTGCTCCTAAAAAACTGGAAGCAGTAACATGGAATCTCAGGTAACTGATATTTTCACATATTGGGAACTGTGAGCAATTTGTACTATAAAGGGTTTTATTTAGTTCTGGATCTGGGATATAACGTTGATCATCGTTTCCTCCATAAACTGTAATCTTTGCTCCAGTGCATTATAAATTGCCCAACCGTGTACATTTAGTGTTAAACGGGCATGTAATGTTTAAACAAATCTGTGGAGTGTCTATCTGTTTTGAAACCATCAAAGTTACTGATCTGTGCTCATTAGCTGTGGAGACTATGTGTGAGCCATTTTTTTCTGGTCCTGTTTAGATCAGTGACGTTGAGAGGCATTGCTATCATGGTGGGTATTGTTCCTGTTTGGGGATGTAAGTGAGAACACACCCAGCAGTTACTAGCGTTGCTATGGGTTGCATACAATTTTAACATTTGGATGAAAGGGTATTTTTCCATGTCTCAGTTCTCACAATCAACAAAAAGAAGAGAAACATCATCATAATTTTTTCAAAGGATCACTTCAGGATTTTCTTGTAGTGACTGGCATGAATCCAGGTGGGCTTTCCTTCCAACTTGACAGCAGAACCAGTTGTCAAAAGCACCAAATGTGGTCCATCAAATTTTGGTTCTAGTGGCTTTCTGACGTGTCACTTTACGACTACCCAGTCACCTGGTTGGATTCTGTAAATACCTGAAACAGAATCTGGGTTGGGGATAGATTTATAAACACCTTCATGTATTTGATTCAATGTTCTTTGCAAAATCTGAACATATTCTAACAGACTAGAGTGAGAAGCCTTCAACTGTTGGGGAAAATATAGCCCTGTTTTGGGTGGCCCTCCAAATAAAATCTCATAGGGGGACAGCCCATGTGGTTGTTTAGGGGTAGTTTGTACAGAATATAGGGCTAATGGCAAAGCTTCCATCCATCTTTTTCCTGTATCTGCTTTAATTTTTGCACATCTGTTTTTCAAAATTCCATTAAGTCTCAACTTTACCACTACTTTGTGGATGATATATTTAATTGAGAGCCATTAACAATATGATTGAGGCAGATACCCCGATCGTGCCCAACCCCCACACTTTACTAAGTGGAATACCTGCTTCCAGCACCTGCTTTACAGGTGTCCTTCCCCATTACAATTGTAGCATATACCGTATTTATCGGCGTATAACACGCACTTTTTCACCGTGAAAATCGTGTGTGCGTGTTATACGCCGATATATATTAAAAAAAAGCGTTGGTACATACTGTAAATGGATTGCATAGCGAGTGGACATGATTGGAGACAGCCTGGGAGTCCCCACTGATATTTAGCATTGCAGAGCTCCGGCAGCCATCTCCCACATCCAACGCACACACACACAGGAAGAAAGTCTCTCTCATTGCCGTCTAATTCTCGCACAGTCAGAGCGTAACCATGGTAACCCTCTGCACGGCTCGCGAGAGTTGAGCTGGCTGGAATCTGACACGAGCAAGCAGGTACAAATGGATTCAAATGGCAGAGTGGGGAAAGAATCTGGGGGGGGGGATTGAGTAAAGATACACAGCACACTGTCTGACGGGGCAGGAAAGAGGCAAACACACTGTCTGATACCCCTTGTCCCAGCCCTTCCAGGAAATAAAAAAACTCCACCTAAATAATGTAAAAGGGAATTGTTAGTTCCCAATAATGGATAGGAGAATCTGTCATTGATGAAATGAGAGAGATTTTTGACATTCTATCTCAGTGCTGGTTCACACTTGTGCGCCCTGCGATATTGCATGTGATTTGCACCGCACTGCAGTGTAAATCACATGTGATGTCAGTGCAATGCGATTTCAGCCAAACAGGTTGTATGGCTGATATTGCATCCCATTCGGGCCAAACTCGCACAGGACCCTTTTTGTGGTCCGCACCAGAATTGGATCACACCCATGCGATCCGATTCATGTCTGAACTGTCAGTTTGCAGTGCGATATGCAAGCTGAAATGGGGGTGTCATTAACAATGTATTGACACTCCCCGCAGATCGCATATGGCAGTGTGAACTGCTGTGCGAGTCGGGTGTTATGCGGGAACCCGCAATGGATTTACAGGGTTCCAACATCACACAAGTGTGAACCGGCACTCACACTCAAAGTAGTTGTATAAATATAAATAAAAAGTTCTGAGTTACCCTTATTTTGCTTCAAAGTTCTTTTATTTAACCACTTAAGGACCGCCTCATGCCGATGTACGTCGGCAAGGCGGCACGGGCAGGCAAAATCACGTACATACACGTAAATTTGCCTCCCGCGGGTGGGGGGTCCGATCGGACCCCCCCCCGGTGCCCGAGGCGGTCCTCTTTTGTCCCCCGGGGATCGGATGTGAGGGGGAGGCCATCCGTTTGTGGCCCCCCCTCCCGCGATCGCCGCCGGCCAATGGGAACATTCCTTTGCTGCTGTATGTTAAACAACAGCAAAGGAAATGATGTCATCTCTCCTCGGCTTGGTATTTTCCGTTCCGGCGCCGAGGAGAGAAGACTGAAATGTGAGTGTACAAACACTACACACACAGTAGAACATGCCAGGCACACAAAACACCCCGATTCCCCCCCCCCCCCGATCGCCCCCCGATCACCCCCCAATCACCCCCCCCTGTCACAAACTGACACCGAGCAGTTTTTTTTTTTTTCTGATTACAGGGGGTCCCCTAGTTACAAACATCCAACTTACAAACGACTCCTACTTACAAACGGAGGGAGACAACAGGAAGTGAGAGGAAATCTACCCCTAGGAAGGGAAATTCACTCCTGTAAGAGCTATTATGGGGAAAAGGTACCTCCACTGATGCTTTATCACCAAGGCTTGTTTCCACAACAACCCAAAATTTTCAAAATACAATTGTCATTGGGACAGAAAGTGAGGTGAAATCTTCTTAACAGGGGCACAGACAGCAAAACAAATGTTATAGGGGTGTTAACCCTTCCCTATGCTATCCAAAAAGCTTAAAAATAGTTTTTTGGCTGGAGCTACACTTAAAAAATGTACCTGTTCCAACTTACAAACAGATTCAACTTAAGAACAAACCTACAGTCCCTAACTTGTTTGTAACCCGGGGACCCCCTGTACTGTATGGTGTCAGTTTGTGACAGTTACAGTGTTAGGACAGTTAGGATTAGCCCCCTTTAGGTCTAGGGTACCCCCCTAACCCCCCCTAATAAAGTTTTAACCCCTTGATCAACCCCCGTCACCAGTGTCACTAAGCGATCATTTTTCTGATCGCTGTATTAGTGTCGCTGGTGACGCTAGTTAGGGAGGTAAATATTTAGGTTCGCCGTCAGCGTTTTATAGCGTCAGGGACCCCCATATACTACCTAATAAAGGTTTTAACCCCTTGATTGCCCCCTAGTTAACCCTTTCACCACTGATCACCGTATAAGTGTTACGGGTGAAGCTGGTTAGTTCAATTATTTTTTATAGTGTCAGGGCACCCGCCGTTTATTACCGAATAAAGGTTTAGCCCCCTGAGCGCCAGTACCGCTAACACCCACGCACGCAGCATACGCCTCCCTTAGTGGTATAGTATCTGAACGGATCAATATCTGATCCGATCAGATCTATACTAGCGTCCCCAGCAGTTTAGGGTTCCCAAAAACGCAGTGTTAGTGGGATCAGCCCAGATACCTGCTAGCACCTGTGTTTTGCCCCTCCGCCCGACCCAGCCCAGCCCACCCAAGTGCAGTATTGATCGATCACTGTCACTTACAAAACACTAAATGCATAACTGCAGCGTTCGCAGAGTCAGGCCTGATCCCTGCGATCACTAACAGTTTTTTTGGTAGCATTTTGGTGAACTGGCAAGCACCAGCCCCAGGCAGCGTCAGGTTAGCGCCAGTACCGCTAACACCCACGCACGCACCGTACACCTCCCTTAGTGGTATAGTATCTGAACGGATCAATATCTGATCCGATCAGATCTATACTAGCATCCCCAGCAGTTTAGGGTTCCCAAAAACACAGTGTTAGCGGGATCAGCCCAGATACCTGCTAGCACCTGCGTTTTGCCCCTCCGCCCAGCCCAGCCCACCCAAGTGCAGTATCGATCGATCACTGTCATTTACAAAACACTAAACGCATAACTGCAGCGTTCGCAGAGTCAGGCCTGATCCCTGCGATCGCTAACAGTTTTTTTGGTAGCTTTTTATTAAACTGGCAAGCACCACTGGCCTAGTACACCCCGGTCTTAGTCAAACCCGCACTGCAGTAACACTTGGTGAGGTGGCGAGTCCCATAAGTGCAGTTCAAGCTGGTGAGGTGGCAAGCACAAGTAGTGTCCCGCTGCCACCAAAAAGACAAACAGGCCCGTCATGCCCATAGTGCCCTTCCTGCTGCATTCGCCAATCCTAATTGGGAACCCACCACTTCTGCAGCGCCCGTACTTCCCCCATTCACATCCCCAACCAAATGCAGTCGGCTGCATGAGAGGCATTTTCTTTATGTCCTCCCGAGTACCCCTACCCAACGAACCCCCCCAAAAAAGATGTTGTGTCTGCAGCAAGCGCGGATATAGGCGTGACACCCGCTATTATTGTCCCTCCTGTCCTGACAATCCTGGTCTTTGCATTGGTGAATGTTTTGAACGCTACCATTCACTAGTTGAGTATTAGCGTAGGGTACAGCATTGCACAGACTAGGACACACTTTCACAGGGTCTCCCAAGATGCCATCGCATTTTGAGAGACCCGAACCTGGAATCGGTTACAGTTATAAAAGTTAGTTACAAAAAAAGTGTAAAAAAAAAAAAAATATATAAAATAAAAAAAAATAATTGTCGTTTTATTGTTCTCTCTCTCTCTATTCTCTCTCTCTATTGTTATGCTCTTTTTTACTGTATTCTATTCTGCAATGTTTTATTGTTATTATGTTTTATCATGTTTGCTTTTCAGGTATGCAATTTTTTATACTTTACCGTTTACTGTGCTTTATTGTTAACCATTTTTTTGTCTTCAGGTACGCCATTTACGACTTTGAGTGGTTATACCAGAATGATGCCTGCAGGTTTAGGTATCATCTTGGTATCATTTTTTTCAGCCAGCGGTTGACTTTCATGTAAAAGCAATCCTAGCAGCTAATTAGCCTCTAGACTGCTTTTACAAGCCGTGGGAGGGAATGACCCCCCCCACCGTCTTCCGTGTTTTTCTCTGGCTCTCCTGTCTCAACAGGGAACCTGAGAATGCAGCCGGTGATTCAGCCAGCTGACCATAGAGCTGATCAGAGACCAGAGTGGCTCCAAACATCTCTATGGCCTAAGAAACCGGAAGCTACGAGCATTTTATGACTTAGATTTCGCCGGATGTAAATAGCGCCATTGGGAAATTGGGGAAGCATTTTATCACACCGATCTTGGTGTGGTCAGATGCTTTGAGGGCAGAGGAGAGATCTAGGGTCTAATAGACCCCATTTTTTTCAAAAAAGAGTACCTGTCACTACCTATTGCTATCATAGGGGATATTTGCATCCCCCGAGATAACAATAAAAATGATTTAAAAAAAAAAAAAAAATGAAAGGAAAAGTTTAAAATAAGATAAAAAAGCAAAAAAAAAAGCAAGAAAAAAAAAAAAAGCACCCCTGTCGCCCCCTGCTCTCACGCTAAGGCGAACGCAAGCGGCGGTCTGTCGTCAAATGTAAACAGCAATTGCACCATGCATGTGAGGTATCACCGCGAAGGTCAGATCAAGGGCAGTAATTTTTGCAGTAGACTTCCTCTGTAAATCTAAAGTGGTAACCTGTAAAGGCTTTTAAAGCCTTTTAATAATGTATTAATTTTGTTGCCACTGCACGTTTGTGTGCAATTTTAAAGCATGTCATGTTTGGTATCCATGTACTCAGCCTAAGATCATCTTTTTTATTTCATCAAACATTTGGGCAATATAGTGTGTTTTAGTGCATTACAATTTAAAAAAGTGTGTTTTTTCCCCAAAAAATGCGTTCGAAAAATCGCTGCGCAAATACTGTGTGAAAAAAAAAAAATGAAACACCCACCATTTTAATCTGTAGGGCATTTGCTTTAAAAAAATATATATAATGTTTGGGGGTTCAAAGTAATTTTCTTGCAAAAAAAAAATAACTTTTTCATGTAAACAAAAAGTGTCAGAAAGGGCTTTGTCTTCAAGTGGTTAAAAGAGTGGGTGATGTGTGACATAAGCTTCTAAATGTTGTGCATAAAATGCCAGGACAGTTCAAACCCCCCCAAATGACCCCAGCTTTCCAAAATGGGGTCATTTGGGGGGGTTTTGTGACACCTGGGCATTCCATGGCCTCCGAAACTGTGATAGGCAGTGAAGAGTGAAATCGAAAATTTACACCCTTAGAAATCCTGAAGGCGGTGATTGGTTTTCGGGGCCCCGTACGCGGCTAGGCTCCCAAAAAGTCCCACACATGTGGTATCCCCATACTCAGGAGAAGCAGCTAAATGTATTTTGGGGTGCAATTCCACATATGCCCATGGCCTGTTTGAGCAATATATCATTTAGTGACAACTTTGTGCAAAAAAAAAAAAAAAAATGTGTCACTTTCCCGCAACTTGTGTCAAAATATAAAATATTCCATGGACTGAATATGCCTCTCATCAAATAGCTTGGGGTGTCTACTTTCCAAAATGGGGTCATTTGGGGGGGGGGGTTTGTGCCACCTGGGCATTCCATGGCCTCCGAAACTGTGATAGGCAGTGAAGAGTGAAATCAAAAATTTACACCCTTAATAATTCTGAAGGCAGTGATTGGTTTTCGGGGCCCCGTACGTGACTAGGCTCCAAAAAAGTCCCACACATGTGGTATCCCCATACTCAGGAGAAGCAGCTGAATGTATTTTGGGGTGCAATTCCACATAGGCTCATGGCCTGTGTGAGCAATATATCATTTAGTGACAACTTTTTGTAAATATTTTTTTTTTTTTTTTGTCATTCAATCACTTGGGACAAAAAAAATAAATATTCAATGGGTTCAACATGCCTCTCAGCAATTTTCTTGGGGTGTCTACTTTCCAAAATGGGGTCATTTGGGGGGGTTTTGTACTGCCCTGCCATTTTAGCACCTCAAGAAATGACAAAGGCAGTCATAAACTAAAAGCTGTGTAAATTCCAGAAAATGTACCCTAGTTTGTAGACGCTATAACTTTTGCGCAAACCAATAAATATACGCTTATTGACATTTTTTTTACCAAAGACATGTGGCCGAATACATTTTGGCCTAAATGTATGACTAAAATTGAGTTTATTGGATTTTTTTTATAACAAAAAGTTGGAAATTTTTTTTATTTTTTTTTCCAAATTTTCGGTCTTTTTCCGTTTATAGCGCAAAAAATAAAAACCGCAGAGGTGATCAAATACCATCAAAAGAAAGCTCTATTTGTGGGAAGAAAAGGACGCAAATTTCGTTTGGGTACAGCATTGCATGACCGCGCAATTAGCAGTTAAAGCGACGCAGTGCCAAATTGAAAAAAGACCTCTGGTCCTTAGGCAGCATAATGGTCCGGGGCTCAAGTGGTTAAAAATTGTTTTTTTCCTGAAATTTCCCTCTTAAAATTAAGGTGCGTGTTATACGCCAGTGCGTGTTATATGCCGATAAATACGGTAATTGGTCCCCGATTGCCATGATTTCTGAAATTGCCTTTGCCTCTTCCTCTCTGCTTCCCAATGTACATAACCTTGTCTTTTTGGTTAATCCTGTTTTCTATGGATAACAGGATAGGCAGGAGGTCTCGAATAGACATATTGCCGGTCTCAGGCCTTGCTGTGAACAACTTTTCTTTCAATTGAGGTATTAAACCATCAAGAAACCTTTGTTTCACCAGTTGTGTAGACTTGCAGTTTCTCCCGCCTTCTCTTCCTCTATTTTAAGGCCTGCTTCCTCAGCCATATCGCTTAACTGCCTCCAATAAGCCCCTGCAGCTTCCTCTTTCCCTTGCTTAGCATTCATAAATTCAGCATGTCCGGTCTGTCTATATATTTGGGGCAATTTTTCCTTCAATTTCTCACAAACCTCCCATATACTAACCATCTTATCTAGATATTTTATGTCTACACCACATTCTTTAAGTATATAGCCAAACATGTTGCTTCCCACTGCTTTAATAAGAAGCTGATGAATGTCAGTAGCAGAAGCCTCATATGCTTCCTGTACAGCACTAAGTTTGTTTGCAAAACCAATTAGATTCTTTCTAGGATCTCCCAATCCCTCTAATATGGCTCTCATTTCTTGGGAACTAAAAGGTATATGCCATTTCATTTGAGACTTACTGTCAACAGCATTATCTTCAAAAAAGAATAGGGTTCTGACAGGATAAACTGCAACAGTGACAGGGGCAGAAGGGGTGGCATCTCCCTTCCTTCTCTCTTCATCTTGCTGCCACAATTTGGAAATTATGGTTTGCTCCGGAATTTCAGACTTAAATTCAGAGAGAACTAGTTTTGCATATGTGCCTTTTGATTTATGCCAATCATCTTTTTCTAGGATACGAGCCAAATCCCTCTTTGTAGGCTGATATGGGGCTGTTAAACCTCTGCTCTCTACTATATTGCCCAGCTCATCTTTTGTGTATTCCATGTAATCTAATTCTTGTGCTTTTGTGGGTGGACCCCTTAAAGCCAAACTGGCAGCCACATAAGGTGGGGGGTCCTCCTCTACAGAGTCTTCTGGACAAATGTAGTAAATTTGGGCAGTACTTTTATTAAACATCTCCATCAAGCTAGTTTGATTTTCTACTTTAGCTTCTGTCTCCCATGTGCAAGCAGGTTGGTTAGAAGGTGATGTGTCACATGATTCAAGCTGGATAGCTGAAACACAAGCAGAACGCAGAGAGTCCTGAAAAAAGGGTTGAAAACCCCACCTGGCCGAATGGGGCAGTCTATCCAAAGGATGGATTGAGCCTCTTAGACAGGTTTGAATGGACATAGTAGTAGTAGTAGGGTGAGACCAGGTTACAGAATGTCCTGAATAAGAAAAAGCAGAAAGCTCACTGGGCATGGGCTGGACTGGCATAACTGGTGCAGAGGACGACTGAATAGTATCGTCAGGTGTAGCGACTATCTCAATCGCATCATAGGGCAATAGCGACTGTGGAACTTGCAGCCAAGTTAGCCTGGCTGTGCATCCATGGGAGTTTAGGGACAGGCAAAGGTAAATTTTTATGCAAATCAGAGTGAATGATCGGCTCAGGTTCATAGGTGGGCTCCTCAGCCAGAGTGCAAAAAAAGGTCACTGCCCCCACCTATAAGTGGTCTTCACAGCAAGGAGTACTGGAAGGGCAAACGCATGTAAAATAAAACCAAAGAATTTCCAAGCTCAACTTGCCAACCAGCCTGCGACGAACCAAATTAACCTGCCTAACAGTATGCGTTAAAAACAGGGGTTTAGTTGCACACATTTGCAAATACATGCATAAACTGCAGGCCACTGCAAGGCACCCTGTATCCTGCAGACCCTAACTCTAATTTTGAAGTGGGAGCACATGTATTCTAATGGATAGATGAAGGGCTGATGACTGGAGGGAGCCCAACCCTCCCTAAAGGCGCAGGAGCACACTGAACACCTAGCACATTGCACAATGGCAGCAAAGGTGTCAGTGTGTTGCCTGACCAATATGTCAACAATACAAAAAAAAGAGTGCCACATGATCTAGAGAGTGCGTCAGTCCGACTATTGCAGGACACATCCCAGAAATCGTTATATACAGCGGGAAGAACAGAAGATACTGGGATGGTGGCAACAGGAAGTTTCTCTTTTGGGGTAACCCTGAGTACGCAGGAAGAGGAACAGGAGGAACCCCAAGCCAGGATCTGTCCAGCAGTGCAGTCAACGTGTGGAGAATGGAACCGTAACCAAGGAAGACCTAATATGATAGGAGATGAAGCGTTAGGTAAGACAAGGAAGGATATCCACTCCTGGTGGAGTGTCCCTACCAACATCTTAACAGGGAGGGTCTGGAAGTGGATAGGGCTCCCTGGGAGAACAGTGCCATCAATCGTCAAGACCACCAATGGCGTTGAAAGGGGCAAAAAGGTAAGTCTCATGGAAGATGCAGTTTCCTAATCCATGAAATTGCCAGCAGCGCCGAAATCCAGATGTGCCGAGACCGAACGAGAGGAAGCGCCGACATTAAGGAACACAGAAAGGAGAAGACGTGAAGGTGATATTTCGGGGTCTAATACTCCACCTTCCAGATGTGTTAGCCCCGAGCGTTTTTCCGGACGAAGAGAACAAGTATCACGAAAATTATCTTTGGCCCCACAATAGAGGCACAGGCCCAGAGTTCTGCGCCTAGCGTGTTCTTCGGGGGATAGCTTGGTCCAGCCCAGCTGCATAGGTTCCTCAGCAGGCAGGGGGTACTCCTCAGATCGAAGAGAAGGGACTGGGAGCTCAGGCTGCCTAAAGAATGGGGAGTGCTGGGGTCTTTTTTTCCAGGGCCCTCTCCTGAAAGCGAATATCGATCTGGTTACACAAGGTGATGACACCGTCCATATCAGCAGGAAGGGATCTGCCTGCTAATTCATCCTTCACTCTATCAGAGAGGCCATGTAAAAAGCTTGTAACTAGGGCTTCATTATTCCAGCTCAATTCAGCTGTGAGGATACAGAACTGAAGAGCATACTGTCCCACAGAAGCGGACTCTTGACGGAGACGTAAAAGAGCGCTAGCCACTGAGGAGACACGACCCGGTTCCTCAAAGATATTCCGAAAAAGTTTCAAGAAATCAGACAGGCTAGAAATCAGGCTGGATCATTCAGTTTCCACAGAGGGGCAGCCCAAGCTAGCGCCTCGCCGGACAGGAGGGATATAATATAGGCTACTTTTGCCCGATCGGACAGGAAGTTTTGGGGCTGAAGTTCAAAATGAATTGTGCACTGGCTAAGGAACCCCCTGCAAGCCTTGGAGTCCCCAGAGAAACGGGCCGGAGCTGGCAGTTGTAATGAATGTGTGGCTGTGACTGGTGCGATAGGTGCAGCAGCAGATAGCGGTCGAGGTTGTTGAACCGGGGGTCCTAATGAGGCCTGAACCTGTTCAAAACGGGATGCCAAATCCTAAAGGAATCGCATCACCTGGGTCTGATGCGATTCCTGGGTCTCAAGTCTGCGAACTAAGCCCTGCAACGGATCATCTGCGGGTAGCGACACATCAGCCGGGTCCATGGCTGATCAAACTGTCAGGTCACCTGACACCAGGTGACAGATGCACTCCGTAGGAGTCGGAAGTGCACCGCAGAGATAGTGGACCCTAGGACTGACTGCTGCAGATAGCACCCAGGGAGGTTCAGGAAGCAGGTCTACTGGATCACTAACACATATCCCAGTGGGAGCTAGAACATAGATCCGCCAGGGCACTGAGTCTAAGAGCCAGCAGGTGTTCACTAGAGCCTCTAGTGGTGAGGATGGACTGCGCTGCAGTCTGGCTCCAGGTCGCGGCCCCGAGGGTTTCAAAGCTCACGGTAGACTACAGGAGAAGGAAGCAGTAGGCTGGAACAACAAGGATAGTAAAGGAATAAGGCAGAGGTCAGGGCGACTAGCAGACAGGAACAACAGAGTACACGCCAAAGGTTCAGGGTCACAGGCAAACAGGGATAGTCGGGGACACGCCGAAAGGTTAGGGTCACGAGCAGACAGGAATAGTCTTAAACACGCCAAGGTCGGTAACAGAGACAAACGAAGAGCACACGGCAAGCAGGAAACAGGAAGCCAAACACACAATGAATACACAATGGTTGATCAGCAAGGTTGGCACAGGTTAAAATAGTGTTCCTAATTAGAGGCTGACGTGGAGCAATCCTGAGGGAAGATTATATAAGCAGTCAGGTGAGAGTGGCTTGGCTCTAAAGGTGAACACATGGAGGAGGTAAGCTGACAGACAAAGATTACTGCATAACTGTGACACCAGTCTTCTTTACTTGTGTCTATACCCTCTTGCCTCTAAAACAAATAGTACAGCAAATCTGCTGATTTAGAAGAATAGTCTCCACTTATCTATGTGGATAGAAGGGGTTTATGAAAATAGACAAAACACTCATTAAGAGACCCTCCTCATCTCTTCTTTTTGTGGGTTTTATCTGACCCTACCAAGCGCCTCTGACCCAGGTCGCCCACAAGAAGTCAACTAAGGGGAACTGCAGAGGATTCTCCCTAGCCACACACAGTCCAACCCCTGAAGGGGACACAAACACAGTCACACACACACCCGAAGACTCTGCCATACTCCTGATATGACTCGCCAACTGTTCTGGAATTATTTCTGATTGGGACTCTAAAAACAGAAGTTAATACCTCTGCTGCAAGAACAGATTCACAGGACGCAATCACCATGTTTAAAATGTCCTTTCAGTGCCAAAATGTATTATTATATGTTATTTTTTACATAGATAAGAAAGGGGTGGTGTGAGATGTTATTAAAAACTAACAAATAGAAATATGTTATTAAAAGCTAACAAATAGAAATATATTAAAAGCTAGCGAATAGAACAATTGCAAAAGTAAAACCTTGAGAGGGGAGGGGGGATAGAGACAGAGAGAGCTTCTAGCAGAAGATGTGTCTGTGTGTTAGGTGAAGGTTACAGAACACATTTCAACAGTGCTAACAAAATCGAGTCTCTTGTGCTTAAATGAACAACACAGTGAATGTTCATGTCAGTAGACCTGGGGGTATTGGTGCCCAAAAAAATTTGGAGCGGATTGTGATTGTGAGTAGTGCGTCTCCTGTTAGCAAACCACGTGTGCCGAGAGTGTGGAGAAGGAACGGAAAGCTTTAGTGCGTTTCAGGGGGGGAGTTGAGGCCCTGTACATTAAGCGTCCTTATGTTTAGAGACGTCAGCACAGAGAGTGGATGGGGTCAAGGGATATGGCTACTTGTTGTTAATCTTTAGGACTACCTCTCTTGAGAGGGGGGGGATAGGGATGGTTGGGAGAAAAGGAAACGCTGGGGTTGGGAAGGGAATCAGATGGGAGAGATGGGCAACGTATGTAGACACTGATGATGTTGATGGGTGAGAGAAGCTCTTGTTCAAGTAGGGAGGGGGTGGCTCCTAAGTGGAGCGAGTATCCAAGGGGTGGTGAGAGGTCACCAGCCGGTGGGTACAGTTGGTCCAAAAAGTGTCCAGACAGTAATGTGGGCACTCGAGCAATAAATGGAGGTGCAGTGGGCTGTCTCCGGGACTACGACAGCCATTACATAGGTTATATAAGTGGTAAACTATGTAACTAATGAGTCACAAGCGTAAGGGGATACAAGGAAACAGTTAAAAAGCATATTAGGGGGGGCACATGCGCGGAGTCTAGCGAGGCGGACATGCATTGCTAGAGCTCTGCACCGCTGAGGAGAGAAGAAACAGATAAAGCTAGACTGCAGGCTCAAAAGGCACCCAGTTGAACCTCTTTGCCCCTGGGAACAAGCTGTGAAAGTTTGGGCAGAAAAAATGGTACTGGGGGGAAGCCGTGGCAAAACTAAAAATCACCTCACAAAGAACTCCCAGGCACACACCGTGACTAAAGCAGCGCCAGTCACCTCACCATATACAGTTTCGGTGTGCTCTCACAGACAGAAAATATCACAGCAAGACTCTCCATTTGAGTCAGAAAATGAACAAATTCTCTCACAGAACTCACCACAAACCTCCTCAGCATCCCCAGCATTACTGTTACAATTTGAAAGAATGCTTCATAAGGCTTTAAAACAAACTTCAGAGCAAATAACAAACAGTCTAACAAAAGAAATAAGAGAGCTGGGAAACCGCACCGCAGCCTTAGAAATAAAAATGGATGAAATTGAAAATACTACTCAAGATATTATAACAGAAATGGAAAACCTAAAAGAAGAGACTTTAATACTTCAAACTAAGCTTGAAGATTATGAAAATAGAGCCAGACGTTCCAACCTGCGCATAAGGGGAATCCCTGAAACAGTGACAGACTTGTTATCTACAATTACGGCTCTATTACAAGAACTGCAGCCAGATATCCCAATTGAACGTTTAGAACTAGACAGAGTTCACAGAACCCTTACAGGCAAAAAAACGGATGGACCCCCTTGTGATATAATTATAAAATTTCATTACTACAGGACAAAAGAACAAATATTGGCAGCTGCAAGAGTAAAAAAGGAATTTAATTTTCAAGGTCACAAATATCAAATTTTTGCTGATATATCGGAACTTACTATCACCAAACGACGCTCCATGAAACCCCAATTAATGGAACTGCAACGTCACAATATTATGTATCAATGGGGATTCCCCTTTTCAGTAAGATTTACTTACCAAGGTACAACCTACAGGAGTAGATCCGTAGATGAACTACAACAGACCCTTTTAAAATTGAATCTGACAGAACCCACAAGCAGCAATTCCTCTTCACGCAGAAGAATGGCGTCATCCTCATCTTCAAACAACACTCAGAAAATCTCAGAACAAAATGGAATTCATCATTCTCACAAAAGAGGCCGTTATATAACCGCTTCCATGGACCAAGAAGATTCCATGGACTGACAACTTACATCCTAGTATCTCTTCAACATCCTCACTTAGAGACTGTTCTCTACGAGATTTGAAAATATAACTGAATGTAACCTTATCTTAATATTCACATACTATGTGAGATTGTTACATACAAGTTATATTTCTTATTACTGGTTTCAATAGCTTCAAAATCTAAAAATGTAATAAGGAACTCTTTATTCAGTTGTCCAATTTAGACAATAATAACAGATAAATTATTTTTAGTTGCAAACGTGCAAAAACTGATCCTGAAGTAATAGGAGCTTTTTCTTTTCTTTTCACAATATAAGTATATTATTACCTAAATACTTCCTCTACTTTTGATTTCTGTTGATCTAATCAGTAGCAATACAATTTTAAACGTATGAATTATCATATTTATGCAAATACATATGATTGAAATATGTAATAGTTTATTCTAATAGGTTTAAATTCCCGAAAATTATAAAATTAATCATTATCCATACTAAAGTTATGAATGGTATTTTTTGACTGAATTATTTAACATAAGGTGATATTAACTATATACAATTACCTTAGAACAACTATTTCTACAAATATTAAATATCCTGCACTCTAATTATTGAGGCATCCTTATGATGCCTTTTTTTCATAGCACTTCTCTCCTGTAAGCGGAAGATCCGTGTACCCCCATTAGCCTTCCTCATTCTCCCACCCATAATATGTGGGAGTCTGACAAAGACACCTTTTCCCCTGATAGAGATATTTATTCTCTCTCATGGGCAACTTGCGATTACTTACACATAATACTTCATACAATGTATCAACTAATCTTATATGTTTTCTGTTTATTCTTCACTCCAGACTCCACTGGATTCTTTCCTACCTTTTCATTTCTTCAGTCCACACAGGTTGATCCGCGCAGTCAGCATGGCTTAATAAAAAGTAAGTCAAAACTATTTGATCTGTTACCATGGCACCATTGAATATCCTATCCCTGAATGTTCAGGGCATAAATGTTCTCAGAAAAGGACCAAAGCATTCTGTACTTTCCATAACAAGAAGGCCCATGTTGTGTGCCTACAATAAACACATTTCACCAATAATTCCACACCTAAATATATGTCCCCTTTTTATCCACAATTTTTCACAGCTTCAGCCAGTACCAAACAAAGGGGAACCCTAATTGCATTTCACCTGTCCACACCATTCACATTATCATCAGAAATTAAAGACCCAGAAGGTCGATACCTAATACTCATGGGTTATATAATGGATACAGCAGTCACAGTGATTTCCTACTACGCTCCTAATAAACAACCTACACCTTTCCTCTCGCACATATTACAAGTGATTAATACGCACAAAATGGGAACGGTGATTATGTGTGGTGATTCAATACCAGGTCCTCCTCCCATTTCTCGATAAATCACCTTTTACCCCATCCAGAAGGACCTCTAAATTGCCCTTTTCCCAACTTCTTTCCAAATACAATCTGGTCGATTCTTGGAGAGAAAATAATCCAATAAAAAAGAAATTCACTTATTTTTCACATCCTCATCAATCCTTTACCAGAATAGATCATATTTTTCTAACAATAGGAATGATACCAGAGAATATTGTGTCAGATATAATTCCGATTCCTTGGTCGGACCATAACGCGGTATACACAACCATAGCCTCAACAATACCAAAAGCACATGACCCAACTTGGTACCTACCGGACATAATGCTCAAACACACATCACATCGCATGACTATTGAACAAGCTTTAAAGGAATACATATCAATCAACAATAATCCAGACATTTCCCCAATAACATTATGGGAAGCTCACAAACCTGTTTTGCGTGGTGCTCTACAAAGACAAATGGCATTATTTAAAAGAGAACGCAAACTTCTTGCAAAGAAGCTAGAACTAAATTTTAACGCAGCCTCCATATCATTCCAAGATAATCCATCTCAGAGTACAAAATCTCATTTGGAAAAAACTAGATTGGAACACGATCTATTCCTCACAGAATCAGTAGATAAATCCCTCAAACGCTCTAGGCACAATTTCTACATGAATACAAACAAACCAGGCACATATTTGGCACGAGCATTAAACTCTACTAATAAATCCTTCAAACCTATACGTTTGAAGTTATCAAAAGGCGTTTATACTAGCAATCCAGTTAAAATAGTTCACAAATTTCATTCACATCTTGCAGACTTATATAAGTCAAATAAAGAATTTAACCCTACAGAAGCTGAATCTTTCTTCTCAAAAATTACCTTACCTGAGTTGTCCCAGAACCAAAAAAACAGTCTAGAAGAACCTATAACTATAGAGGAAGTTGGTAATGCCATTAAAGATCTAAAACTTAACAAACGACCTGGCCCAGACAGATATTCGGCCCTATATTACAAAATATTTTCAGAGATTCTTTCCCCTATTCTAGCTGAAACTTTCAACAAACTTTTAGAAGGACATTCCTTTCGGCAGGAAACACTAATGGCAATTGTATGTATGATCCCAAAACCCCTTTCTGACGATACTTCCTGCGTAAATTATCGGCCTATTTCTCTATTAAATCTTGATATCAAATTATTAGCAAAAATATTAGCAAAACGCCTTAATAGTATCATAGGTAAACTAATACATAGAGATCAAGTAGGTTTTATGCCAAATAGACAGGCAGGCGATAATATACGCAGGGCAGTGCTATTAGCACATTTTGCTCAAAAACGTAAAATCTCTTCATGTTTTTTATCTCTGGATATTAAGAGGGCATTCGATACAGTATCCTGGCAATATATGCACTATTCCTTACAAAAATGGGGTTTTGGCCCCCACTTTCTAAAATGGATCTCAGCATTGTATAATAAACCCAAAGCCTACATAAAATATGCTGGATACAAATCTGATGCTTTTAATATCGAAAGAGGTACCCGGCAAGGTTGTCCATTACCTCGCCTCTTATTTGCCCTTTTACTCGAACCCATCGCCCAATACATTAGAATAAACCATACTATAACCGGCATTGAAGTAGGAGGCATTACACACAAAATATGTATATTTGCAGATGATATACTGCTTTTCTTATCATCACCACAGGTCTCAGGTCCCAATCTAAAGCCTTCTCCGGCCTTATGATAAACCCTAAGAAATGCCAAGTGCTCAACATTTCACTATCAAACCTGGAACTAATTCCGGCGAAGGTTGCACTTCCGTTTACCTGGGCAGAGAAATCAATCCCATACCTTGGAATTCAATTAACAGCATCTCATTCAGACCTATTTTCAACCAATTATCCTCCTTTACTAAGGCAGATCACAAACTTATTAAAGCAATGGTCGCAACTTCCTCTATCCTGGATAGGAAAGATTAATGCAATTAAAATGACTATTCTACCTAAACTACTATACCTATTCAGAGTTCTTCCTATTCCAGTTCCTTCCTATTTTTTGAGACTAGTGCAAAAAAGAACTTCATTTATATGGGGCTCTTCCAAACCACGTATACCAATACACACATTACATCTTCCCAAAACTAAAGCAGGCCTGGGATATCCTAACTTTACTAACTATTATAGAGCAGCTCACTTGGCCAGTCTTTCCAAGTATCACGCAAAACTGGAAATCCCATTATGGGTATTTATAGAGGCTTCAGAATGTGATCCTCTATCTATATCAAACTTGTTATGGCTTGAACCCAAAGACCGTTCTAAAATACATAATCCCATAACTAAACACTTTTTAGCTCTCTGGGATAAACTAAAAATTAAATATCAATTACAATCTCCACACAATCCCCTCCTATCTTTTATCAGAAATCCGGCCTTCTATCCGGCATGGATCTATCCAAAATCATTTAAAGCTTGGACAACTTCAGGTATTCTGAAACTACACAATTTTGTTACATCTACATCATTCCTTCCATTTCCAACGCTTAGAGAAAACTATGATCTACCAAACTCTGAAGTATTTAGATACCTCCAAATTAAAAACTTCTTCACACCATTCCTAAATGTGGATATACCCTTGTCCCAATTATCCATTTTTGAATCAACCTGTGAAAAAGACCCATTTGCTAAAGGAATAATTTTATCTATTTATAATCAATTCTTTGGAGTCACAAATTTCAACAAACCTACTATCTATAGGTGATATAGATTTAGATTTCTTAAATAACTCTAAAAGAAATTGATGTATTACTTTCCACCTTTATTTTAGGTTTTGTGTACCTAATTTTTATTATCTGATAATTTCAAGTTAAATACTTATACAAATTCTAATGTATAACAATGAGCTTACTTTATAGATCCTTGTACACGAACTTCATGTATCTTTATATTATTGTATGTTCAATAAACTTTTTTGACAAGGAAAGAGCAAACTATGGTGTAGAGCAGGAATATGCAATTAGCGGACCTCCAGCTGTTGCAAAACTACAAGTCCCATCATGCCTCTGCCTCTGGGTGTCATGCTTGTGGCTGTCAGAGTCTTGCTATGCCTAATGGGACTTGTAGTTCTGCAACAGATGGAGGTCCGCTAATTGCATATCCCTGGTCTAGAGCAAGATCACTTTGATCTAGAGTTGAGCTATGGACGTCCTGTAGATAAGTCAAGGTTGTAGGCCGGGTGAAGAGCAACCTTTGTCCATAGACCAGGGCCTTAAACTGATGTACGAGAGGAGAGGACAACCAAGCGCATTGCAGGAGGTCATAGATTAGGTTATGTGAGAGGTTAGCGGGTAACCATGTCTAAGAATCTGTTTCCCTGGGTATACCAAGCAGGGGTCCAAGTACCCTGGTCCATAGGCCCAATGGGAGGTGGTGGGGCATCATAGCCTTGTTAACCCAAGAAAAAACAACCGTTACGAAACCCGGTTAGAGTTTCTTACTGAGGGAAAACTTCCCCAAAATACAGAGTATAGGGTCTGTTTTTGGTGGTTTAGCCCATAAGGCACAGTATATGTGGTGTCAAAAGGGTAATTCCCTTAAGTATATCACCCAGTTAGGATACATCAGTCTTCAGGAGCTGGTGAAGTGAAGCTGCTCCTCTTGTGGAAGCTGGAGTGGGCCAGATGCTTGGAGATAGGGGCTGGATGACATCTTAGATGACATTTAATACTCCAATTCACGGCTATTTGACCGTGATGATTCCTGCCTAGGATTCTTCAGGTGTCAGTTCTAGATACCGTGGATCCCGGAATATGGCTCTTTAGACCTGGGAGGGTGGGTTTTGGTCATTTTATAATAGGCGGCCAATAACTGAGCTGATATATTATGAAGGCCCAGCCCCCTCTGTTGTCATGAGGTGTGGAGCGCAAGCTCCCTTTCTGGGAGTTGTTCTATTACCAGCCGCAGATTGGTTTCCTTTTGTTAGTGGCCGTGATGATGCCTGTTTCGGGGCCGGCTGCGCTCTCAGGTACGCACGAGTCTTGGAGCGCACGCTCTGGATCTAAGTGCGGATGCGATACCAGCGGCTGATAGGTTGTTAGCTGCTATCCCCTCTACAGGGATATATCTACGAGGCTTGAAGCGCAAGCCTCACTGTCGGCTTGGGACGCAGGTCGAGCAGAGGCGCTGATGCCTGTAGTTCTCTGTAAGTCACAGTGTTTCATTTGCCCTGTTATAATTTGGGTCTCCCTTACACTTGGGGCTTTATTGTATATAAAATATATATTAAACATAGATAGTTGTGTTCTCTTTGAACATCCATTTCCGGTCCCGCCATGACGGGGGCGGAGCCTGGTTAAATTGAAAGTTGGGTACAGTCTATATATATATAAGTGCAATGTGGGGAGGCTGTTTTATGCCCCTGTTGATGACTGTGGAGTCAAAACGCGTAGGGCCAGCTATCTCAGCTTCCCACATTGCCATTTTTATACTTTTTATCTGTTCGTGATCACCTGTATTTTGTACGTTTTTTTGGACATTAAAAACCCCATTTTGATCTACACTATGTGGAGTTCCCTTTTCTTTTCCTCCATGGGCCCACTAAGAATTACTCTCTTCTGACCAACTTTTTCCGGAACCGGAGATCGGGTGTACTGGAGGTCCAACGCCTGCCCAAGGCAACCACCCCTCATTGGTGATTGAGACCCGGAGGACATCATCCGGCTGGATATCCTGGATAACCATCCCCTTATGCCTTATAGACGCACTGCTATACGGCAGATGCGTCCCACGGATCTGGTAAGGGTACCCATCTTTTCTTCTTGAAGATTTGTGTGTTTTGATATCTGTGGCCGCCTTCCTATTCGAGTGTCCATAGTCTCCCCAGGATATATGGTACCTCCCTCGTTTTGGAGAAGACTTCCACTTACCTCACCATTTATGGACTTTTGTTTTTGTCACATCTCCTATAGACATTACTTTGTCCATTTATAGCACGCCACTGCTTATATACACTTTTGATGCTTGTCACTATATGTCACTTATTTTTAGGTTTATACTATTTTATATTCTTGCATGTAGGTTTAGCGCTGCACTTATTATTTTTCATTTTGGGAACTTGGTTTGTTGTGTGGTAGCAGCTGTTTTTTAGTTTTTTTCAGTTTGTCTCACTGGATAGCGCAGCATTTTCTTTATAGTTTGTTCATTACAGATGTTTAGGAGCGTCTTGTAGCTTTTGGGGGGAGCAAGATGTCACCCGATGCTTGGGTCCCTCTGCAGCTGTTTCCGGTGTTGACAGGCAGAGATCGTGTATTGTGGCGAGTAGGTTATCTGGTGACTCCTTGTAAGACATACTTGCGATGCAAGCCCCCTCCTGGAGTGTCGGAAGATTGAGCTCATTGTGTTGGACAAGGCGAAAACGTTTTTAGAAGATCTCTGGTCAGGAGAACTTCCACAATACGTTGCTATTGGTAACTATGTATTAAAATTATGTTGTTAACATAAGCACATGTTTTAGCTATAAAATACAATGAAAAAATTAAAATTCTTTCCACAGCAGACCAAACCTCTGATGAAGGCCCCTTTTGGGCCGAAACACGTCAGGATTCATGCACAACCAGCATCAATCATATTGAATGTTGTGTAATATTGTGTCTGCATCCACTGTATTGAATTTTTATTTCCGGTACCAGAGCTCACATTTTAACTTCACTGTCATTTTGATACGATTGTCACCAATAAAGTTATACTTTTATTTTTTTTATTATTTATAACAGAGACAAGGCCGACATGGCCCAACATGGTACACAGTAATACAAATGGTAACATATGATCACATTAACAAACCAACGTGTACAATAAGCATGTCCAGTCGGACAATATTCCTGGCCATAAAACAAGTGCCGTTGAGCACAGGTATAGAGGAATCACATGTAACCCTGGTGGCCACCTCTGTGTCTCTTTAATAGGTATGCGATGCTAACAAAGTTCCTTCTCGTAAGTGAGAATGTAGATGTACTAGTTTTGGTTATAGCTTTAGGTGTCAGGGTCCATGCGCCCAGTCCCTTTATTTTTTTTTTTTTTTTCAAGTAGAGAAAGAAAACTCCACTTGTGTGGGTAGAGAGAGCTAGAAAGAATAGTAGGATGGAAATTAGCAAAAAGAAAAAGAGTAATTGGTCAGAAATAGAGGTGAAGAGGAAGGAAGGGGGAGGGGTTCAGTCCCCCGAACTTGGGGTGTCAGGGAGAGTATTCTTAGAGTACTTACATAATTTTTTGTGGGCACTTTAACAGAGAGCGGAAGGAAGCGCGTTGTGTTGGAGGGTGTGCTCTCAATGCTTGACCCTCTTCCGAAAATATAAAGGTGTTCCATAGCCGCCAGGTTTTAGTGAATGTTTCTTGCCTGTTTTGCACTGTGAGGATGAGATCTTCCATGTGTTTTATTTCTTCTACTTTTGTAAGCCATGAGGCAATTGTCGGTGGAGATGTGGCTTTCCAGTGGATTGGAATGCAAGCTTTGGCTGCGTCTATCAGGTGTCTAGTTACGGATTTTTTGTATACTTTCTCCGGAATGTCAGAGGCCTGCAGGAGAAAGAATGCAGGGTCATCTGGTATATTTTGTTCTGTAAATTTCTGGGTAACCTCTCTCACTGTTAGCCAGGAGTGGTTCAGGATAGGGCAAGACCAGAAAATGTGCACCAGAGTACCCCTGTCCACCTGACACCGCCAACAAAGGTCAGGCGTCGCCGGGAAGAATTTGTGGAGTAATGCTGGGGTTCTGTACCATCTCGATAGAAGCTTATAATTTGTCTTCTGAGTTTTGGCACAGATGGAGGACTTGTGGGTAAATCTAAGGTTGCATTGACGTTTAGCCGTACTGAAGTGGCAGTTTAATTCCAGTTCCCATTTAATTAATCCCGGGGGACAGAAATCTGCCTGCGGCATGTTTAGAAGTTTGTACGTTAAGGATAGCGTATGCGTTATGGTTTCTGAAGTGTTGCATAGTTCTTCTAATGTTGTGAGGGGTGTATCGTTGGCTGCTGGAGGATTCAGGGAGTGAAGGAAGTGTCCCAGTTGACGGGACCTTAAGAAGTCCAGGCAAAACGGGCCTGCGATTGTGTACCAGCATCCTCCAGCATTAAAGTGGGAGGCCTGGTATAGGCCTGTGTCGCTTAGCCCCCGAAAGATCGCATCCTGTATACCCGGTGTAAACTCAGGGTTCCCCAATATGGGGTATAGAGGTGAGTTGGGGGAGGATATGGATGTTTGAGAGATAAGTCGGGCACAGACTCGTGTTGTGTTACCAATCAGTGGGTGGCATTTTGTTTCTGTCGGTAGGGTCGTGTAGCACCAAGGGGCCCTTTTGAGGGGGATCTTGCTCTGGTCCTGCTCTATTTGAGTCCAGATCTTGGTTTTTTTGATGTCAGCACCAATCTATTAGCCTCACCAAATGTACTGCATGGTGATATGCGCGAATATCCGGCACCGCCAGACCACCATGATGTTTGGGTAAAATTAGAGGTTTATGTGCGAGCCTGGGTCTCTTTTTGGCCCATATGAATATATCTGTTTAAAATAGGATGTAGGGATATAAATAGGAAGCGCTTGCATGAGGTATAGGAATTTCGGGAGAATTGTCATTTTTAGAATGTTACACCGTCCTATCCAGGAAAGTAAGCCCGTGTTCCATTGGTTCAGCAGTGTTCTAATTGTTCTCAGTAGGGGTGGGAAATTGAGGTTGTAAAGTTGCGAGAATGTATGTGGGATATGTGTGCCCAAGTACTTTAATGCGATCGTCGTCCACTTCAATTTAAAACTGGCTTGTAGGTGTGTTAGCCGTGATTGCGGTATCCCTACGCCCATCGCTTCTGATTTGGCAAAATTAATTTTTAAGTTGGAAAGTTGCCCCATATGTTGCAAATGCCTGTAGCAAGTTTGGAAGGGAGACAGAGGGAGTAGTGAGTGTGAACATAAGGTCGTCCGCGTCCGCGGACACCTTGTGTTGAGTCTGATTTATCGTTATGCCTGATATGTTAGGGTTCATTCGCACATGGCACAAGGATGGTTTTAGTGACAGGGTGAAGAGTAAGAGGGACAACGGGCACCCTTGTCTCGTGCCTTTAGTAATTAGAAAGATTCAGAGATCACCCCGTTCGCCCTGACTCTAACCGACGGTGTTGCTTATGCCGCTGAGATCCATCTCAACATATTACATCCCAGGCCTACATTTCGTAATGTAGCGAGCATAAATGTCCAATTGAACCGATCGACCGCTTTTTCCGCATCAGTACCTATAAAGACGCTGGGTGTTTTGGTGCATGTGGCTGAGTAGAGCAAATGTAGGACCTTAATGGTGTTATCCCTTGCTTCTCTTGTAGGGTCAAAGCCCACTTGGTCAAGGTGGATCAGGTGGGGTAGATGGGTTTGTAATCTGGGGGCTATAATTTTAGTGAATAGTTTCAAGTCCATATTAAGTAAGGATATAGGTCTGTAACTCCCGCAACAGGTCAGATCCTTACCCTCTTTAGGGATGACGGATATTTGGGCCTGCATTGTGGCGGTATGTAGTGTTCCTCCCTCGGTAAGGCCGTTCAGTAATTTAATAAGGTGGACTCCTAGTGATGGTAACAGTGTCTTGTAATATTGAACTGTGAGGCCGTCTGGTCCGGGGGCTTTAGCTGGTTTAGTACTTCCTATTGCAAGTTGTATCTCAGGTAGTGTGATGGGATCTTCTAGTAGTTCGCGTCTCAGTCGGTAGGGTGGGCATGCGGGACGAGGTTATGTAGTCTGTCATATGGTCTAAATGCGTAGGTGTCGTGTTTAAGTTGTAGAGTGACTCATAAAAGGATTTAAATTACTGTGATATCTGCTGGGATAGAGCTACTTTCTGACCTGTCGGAGTGTGTACATATGGTATGTAGGACGCCAGTTTCTGAACACGTAATGATTGTGCCAGAAGTCTACCGCATTTATTACCCAACTCATAAACTTTCTTATGTGAAATTTGGAGTGCTGCCTTAGCTTTAAAGTTGAGCAGGTCTGTGACCTGTATGCGTACTGTGTCAAGTTAATTTGGTTAATAATTTGGTTAATTAATTAACCACTCCCATTAGATCCACTCCATACAGAGGCACAGACAAGCACACAGGGATTTCGTCAGAATAACAAAAGGTTGAACGATGGCCAGAAGGTGAGATGTCCAGAGCCTTTCAACCCACTTCCTAGATAGCAGGGCGCCAGTGATACATGAAAAGGACCATGTGCACCATGTGACCAGGGTAAAGGTATCTGAAAAAAGTTGAAACATGTCGGGTGGACCCCTCACGACTACCGCTACACGATTTATATGCTATTCTGATCTGCAAAAAATGTGAGTTTGTTTTTTATTGCTATTTTTAAATAAATCCAAGTTTAAACGTTATTATACTATGTGAGTGTTTTCATCCCTCACATGCAACACGAATCTTTCGCTTGGCTTATGGTGGTACGTTTACTAATGAGGAAGTCGTGCTGATCATTTCCCCCCTTCCCTCGTTTTGTGCGGTGATGACATCTGACCAGATAATACATCTAGACCTGTTGGTCATCAAGCTTTTTTGACCTGTTTTGGCATATGCTATTTCAGGCCACTACTTCTGGTAAGCCTCCATACTTTCTGGTGATGGTCCTGGCACTGTTTCCAAAACTTCTGTGCACCTCTGGTTTTCCATGGTCCATTCATCTACCAGGCTACCGGGTTTAACTAATCTCTCTGCACGTACAAGAAAACACCTGCTCATCATCATTTATGCACTGTCATCACAGACTTTTTTTTGGTGTTATGGACTTTATATTTGATATTGTTTTTGATGTTTATTTTAATTGAACACATATATGTATTATTAATTTGTTCACTAGTCACTGTCACAGGTGTTTACGGGGTATTTTCCTTGTTTACATTGTATGATTTGATGTTATTTAACGCTTAGGTTCTCATATTGTACACACTTAACAAATAGCGCCACACTGTGAATTTTTTGTTGTTATTCTTGTCCCTGAGTCTACGGGTGTGTTGGCTGCTTCCTTAGTTTTCTTCTAGCGCAGCCCTTTACCCTTCCTTTTTTATATTTTTTTTTAAAACTTGTTTTCACTGAAGTGTGTCTCTTGTAGTAGGACAATGTCCACGCGTAAGCGCCTCTTATCATTGAGCAGCATCCGTCTTTTTTCAGGGACGTTGAGTCCCTTTGCATTAAGTGTGACAATGTTAATCTCATCCATGTTCGTGTGGGTACGAGGGATAGGGTGTAGGAGAAACAGAGGGAAAGATGAGGGGAAGAGTTATAAAGTCAGTTGGGAAGAAGAAGAGAGAGGAAAGTATAAATAGAGTAGGCCCCTGAAGTTGACCACTCCTACAGGGGTGTATGTTGTGGTCGTTGTGGGGGTGTATCCGCAGCGGGCGCTAACCAGCGTAGCTGGGTGTCTAAAATGTCAGCAAGATAATTGCTTCAACGCTCCCCAGTGTCGCCTGGGAGACAAGCGTTATCCTAAGTGGGGGTGTGTTCAGCAAGGGCTCCTTGTCCCCTCCCGACCTCCCCGGCCTATTCCAAATATGTATCTGTGAGCTATAAACAGGAAATCGAGTATGCATATTAAAGTAGTGCATGGAAGTTAGTGGCATATTTCTATACCGGTGCATCAAATTATATTAAATACTTTGAACAGTATCAGTAGAACAACAAGAGAAAAAATTTCAACGTTCAACAGTCCTAAGCTGACTTAATAAACAGGATATGTCCCCTCATGGGTCCCCATCCCCCAGCACCCCCCATGGGTCTCGACCAGCCTCCCCTTGGGTCCCCCCCGCATGGCGCCAACGGGGCCACCGGCAGGGAACGACCAACAAATGCGGGGGACGTTTCCTATGTGCCCACCTCTGACGCCACTAAATTATCCCCCTATTTTGTATATATAAGAGATACAGCCTGCTACCACATTTGATCCCCTCCCGTACCTCCCCGCCCTAAACCCGCATCAAAGTCTCCAGTGGTATAGTTTCTCAGTGGTAGTTTTGTTGCCCTTGCTACTCTTGCATTATACTTCATATCTCTGAAATGGAGTCCTGTCCCCCCAAGTCCATCAAACAGAACTTCTACTACTGGAACTCACGTGTCTGGTAGGGGTAGAGTAGTGTGTCCTCTGTTACCCCGGAGTCCCCGGTTGGGGTATCATCTGCAAAACTGGTCCGTGGTAGGCGGGGGAAGGAGTCTCGCATGCCTTGCCGCAAAAAAATTGTCTCAGCTTAATTACCGGGATCTTCCCGGGGAACAGATGAGTAGGATAACGGGCTTGTAGACCATGGTACATCTGCACTAGGGGGAAAGGGAGACTCCAGTCCTTAGCATTGGAGGGTTGTGCTCTCGGGTGGGTAGGAAGGGTGATCTCCAGTTTTGTCCCCTCTCCGAGTAGCACTCCTAGGACAAGTTTTGGGCAACTGCAAACAACATGGCCCGGTCTGTGTTTCTCTGGGGCTCGGGTGAAGACCACAAAGTATCGGAGTCCTGGGTCCAGGGGGGAGGGGTGGTAATGAGCAAGTCCTATCTGCAGTCATACAGAAACATCCAGCGGGCGGTTAAGACAGTCTGACTCTCCGTGCTCTCCTACCCCACAGGACTCAGGGAAAGTACCGGAGAGAGGGGGGGGGACCCCGGGTGTGCGGCAGGGAGACGAGGCAAAGGGGGAGAGGGCACAGGGGAGCCCGGACTGAGGGGGACCCATCAACAGAGTAATGACCAAATCAGCCTATATGGAAAATGTGCAAAAATGGGGACCTTTAGGACCTGCGTGATCCGCCAGTTGGTGGAGCTCGGGGACGACCCCGAAACCGTTGAGAACGGGTAGGCCGATCAAACCTGCTGGCAGCTGGGCCCGAAAGACCCGTTGAAGGCTGGATCTTCAGTAGCCAGTTGGGTACTGAGACTGGTTCCGCACCAAGAAATGTGAAGAGATCTGGCAGTGCGAAAGGTAACCACCAGGGGGTATCCCCAGTGGTACGTGCAGCCATGTCTCCTCGCTACTTTCAGGATCAGTTTCATCAGAGCACGTCTCTGTAGCGTAGCTCTAGAAAGATCCGGGAGGATCTGTATACTTGCCCCGTCGAAGTCGAGATCTCCCAGGTCCCATGCTTTGCGTAATATGACCTCCTTCTGCGCATAACGGTGCAGACGACACCGTACATCACGTGGTCTGGAGGGGTCTGCAGATTTGGGGCCCAATGTGCGATGCACTCGATCTATTTCCAGTGATGGTGGTGGGGACTCCATAATCTTGTGAAATATAGCCGTAACCGGCTCTCGTGGTGCAGCCACAATGGCGCCTGGTGAAGGCCGCTGTGGATCTCTCAGAAAACGGCGGATGATGAGTTGAAAGGTCTGATGTCTGGTCCCTCTGGTCGATGAACGTGTCCCGTATCGAGTAGGGGCATTCATGCCGTGCTCACATGGGTGTAAAGTTAGCTGGCGGTTGGTGGTCGGGTTAAGCCGGGAGCTCCTCCAAAAAACGTCTCTACTCGGCCATTGCTAAGCCACGCCCCAAGTTATACATTTTTACTCTACATTGAGTTATCCTCATAATTTCTTGCTGCCTTGAAAACCCCACCCCTGGGGGACCCTTCCCTTTTTTGCATGTATATGAGGTTCCTTTATAGGAAAAGCGGATGGCAAAGGGGAAACTCCAACGATATGAAATGCAATGGTGCTGGAGGATTTGCAGGTGTGGTTTCTTGGCTTTACGTTTGATGAGGGTCTGCTGGGAGAGGCCTTGGAAGATTTGGTAGCAGTGTCCCTGGAACGTCAAGGCCTCTTTGTTGCGGGCTGCTTCAATTAACTCTTCCTTGGTACAGAAGTAGTGTCGTTTTATGACAATAACCCTGGGGGGGCATCTTCCTTACGGGGAGCCAGAGATCTGTGGATCCGCCATTTCCAGGAATTCTATGCCAATGGATGGGGCGAGCTCCTGGAAGAGCGCCGTGACGGTAGATTGAAGATTTTCTATTGCCTCAGGTATTCCTCGAATACGGAAGTTAGATCTCCTGGCTAATTCTCAAAGTCCTTAAGGCGGGTTTGGAGGGTAGAGTTTTCCTCCTTGAGGGATTCTATTTCCTCCTCATGATTAGAGGTGGTGACATCCAATTCATTCGCCCTCTGTTCCAAGATGGAAGTGCGGCGGCCCACCTCGCGAATTTCCAGCATCAGTTTGTCGTGATTGTATCTGAGGTATTCTGTAAGGCCTTTGAAGTACCTGTTCATATTGGCTCAGTAGGTCAGAGCCAGGTGGGGTATTCTGGAGGGTAATGAGGGTCATCCCAAAGTTAAAGTCGGGCTCACCATGCTGCGTATTAGGAGACCTAGTCTGTTCCTGTGTATAAGGCAGCGTGGAGCGGAAAGATGGCGGCGCCGCCATTTTAGATACAGCTCTCCATCAGCGATTCTTGGATCTTCACCGACTTCAGCTTCGCTTTCTTTTCATTATACATCTTTACATCCCACCAGTGTGTGCCCGGGAGTCTCGATAAGATGTGGGTCACCTTGTGTGGGTTGTAGGCTGGCGTGGCTCGGTGATTAAAGGCTGTAGGGTCATGTCTGCTTAGCGGAGCGCTAAGCAGACATGTCCTGCTCAGACGGCTTTGCGCATGGGCCTCTCAGTATCGTATATTTTCTACAGGCAACACTTTAAATGCTCCCTATAGGTTATCAGTTTAGTTATCAGTTTAGCGTTGCGGAGGGCGTCTGGTGCTAGAAATATTGGTCTTATAGGAGTATGGAGATATGTAACAACAAGAAATAAGTTCAGTTGTGAAATCAACACCACATCCCAAAAACAACTTTAGAAAAACTTTTGAAAAGAGACGGAACTTTAAGAGGTTTTGAAACCTTCATTCAGAATAATTCACCAAAACATTTTTTTAATTAATTATTTTTTTTAATTATTATTATAAATTCATTGCAAATATTATTACAGGATCATCATCCTCCTAAGAGACATACAAAAAAAAGAGTTTAATACATTTTTTGGTAAATGATTTGTAACCTGGATTGGCGAAGTTTGATTGAGCAGCACTTCTATATGGGTCCTTTCACTTTATTTTATCATACAATAAATGAAATAAGAATTTTTTCATCTATTCTAACAAGTTCTGGCTCCTTAGTTATTTTGTCTAATTTTGTTGAAAATGGTTTTTCGTGTCTCAATTAAGTTTCCTTTGCTGGAGTGTAATTATAGATATAACCACTAGGGGTTTTATCTGGATTAGGTGACCCAGGGCGTCATTCTGATGCTGTTCGTTTTCCTAGGAATCCATTAGGTGGCGCCAATGCCAGTGTGGTATGCCTGATCCCTATTGGGGAGCTCGTTAGCCTGTTGCTAATTGGTGCGGCTTCTGGGAGGCACTGGTTTAATCCTTTTGAACAAGGCCTCTCTATGGGCATTGTTGTCATCATGGCGCTGATCTTGCGTCATCACGCGGCACGTCCTACATCGGTTGATGTTTGATGTCACATCCAGCGCGGCCTGAGCATGCGCACTGGACTATTAAGGCGTCCGCACTTCCATTTGGCGTCATTGGACACCTTTGGAGGTGGAGGGGGGTATTTAAACACACTGCCAGCAGCTAGTTGCCACAGTCCAGCATAGGAGAGGAAGAGGAACGTTGAAGATCCTTCCTTTGTGAGGTAACAAATCCCTTTTTTTATTGATAGCTACTCAGTCTAATCAGTGCCTTAGATGTTAAATTCTAATGTTTTTGACTGTAGTATCTGCCTTAGGTTCCCTATGGTAATTTTTGAGGAATTTGGAGCCCTATTGAGAACCTATATGGTCTCTCCACTTATTTGAGAAAGGAAGCTTTACTTGGATTCTGCGATGTCTATGATGTCTAGGATTTGTTGCAAATGCGGTTTCCAACAGGTAGGCAGGGTATTGCCGCTTACTACGGCTGATTGGTTTGGAATTTTCCATATATTTCCTGGATATTGATGATCTGCTATCTTCCTCATAGATGGACAACTAGAGGGCGATTATCTACCTCTCTCTGTGGTTTCACCAAATGATCCAAATTGATACATCCCTATGACTCTGGAGCCTTTAGAAATAATTTTTATAAATTTGTATATCTATTGAACATACAGGTAAATATAGACTCAGGACTTGCTGCTCGACTGTTTTGCCAACTCAGGAATTAATTTAAATATGTATTTGTATGTTAAATATTCGATTGATGTATTATCTTTGTCTAAATCTTTCTATTTTTTGATCTATAGGGACCATATGTACAGTGCCTGATAATACGTTCTCCTGAAGAAGCCGCTGCAGTGGCAAAACATGTAGAAACTCAATCAGTTTGCATCTGTTTATGTATTGTATGGTGATATCGGACATGATTTTAATATTTCTTAAATAAAATTTTGATATTTTTAAAATGTTGTGTTTTTGCACCCTAAAAATCTCAACTTCTTGATTCTTGATTTGCTAAGTCACACTTAAAGCGGAGTTCCAAAAATGGAACTTGTGCTTTTCGGAACCCTCCCCCCCTCCGGTGTCACATTTGGCACCTTTCAGGGGGGAGGGGGGTGCAGATACCTGTTTAAGACAGGTATTTGCACCCACTTCCGGCATAGACTCCCATGGGAGTCTAAGCCTCTTCCTGTCCCTCCGCGCTGTCTCCTGGGAAACACACAGGTCCCAGGAGATAGCGGGGACCAGTTACGACGCGCAGCACGACTCGCGCATGCGCAGTAGGGAACCGGGAAGTGAAGCCGCAATGCTTCACTTCCTGATTCCCTCACCTAGGATGGTGGCGGCAGCTGCCGAGAGTCGAGCGAGTGATCGGCGTCAGTTGGTGACATCGCTGGACCCTGGGACAGGTAAGTGGCCATTTATTAAAAGTCAGCAGATGCAGTATTTGGTATTTGTAGCTGCTGGCTTTTAATATTTTTTTTTAGGTGGACTCCCTCTTTAATATGAACCCTATCAAATACATAAATAATATAAAATTTACATGTATTTTTTGAGACGAGTGTATTATATGATATATTTTTCATCATATAATTTTTGAATAAGGATTCAGACAATATGTTGTTCGTTCTATATGGTGTTGAAACTACACTGATGTGAGTTCAGAGAGCATTAAATTGTGTTTTTTTGTTTTGAGAGGCATTCCTTGCTGAGTTGTGTTGGAAACTGATGGAGAGGTGGTGAAGCAAACCTAAATTACCGATTGAGGGTGGAGGTGCAGAGGAGTATCCTGGCTGGATCACATATGAATGTGTAGCACCCTCTAGTGTGTGCTAGATGTAGTGTAGGTTTGTTAGTATACATGGTACAGGAGATTGTCAGAATCTGGGGACATGGTACAGGAGATTGTCAGTGATTGCAGACACATTACAGGAGATGGTCAGAGACTGGGGACATGGTACAGGAGATGGTCAGAGACTGGGGATATGGTACAGGAGATGGTCAGAGAAGTGGGTGTGGTAGCATAGTAAACTGTGTTGTCTGTAAACACAGTTTATTATGCTACAGTTAGGAATGGACAGAGTAAGTGATTTGTACAGATAACTTACTCAATCATTTCAGGCAGGGAAGCTTTCCCTGCTCTCCATCCTGACATATTCCCCACAGCAACTGGTGGGAGATGGGAGGGGGGCAACCTGGCAGAGCTGGGGGGTGCCGGAAGGAGACAGTACAGGGTGACAGGTGAATGACAGGGTAAAGGAGAAGAGCACAGGGGGGACCAGAGAAGCGTCAAGGGGGACCAGAGAAGAGCACAGAGATCAGAGAAGCGTCAAGGGGGACCAAAGAAGGGCACGGGGGGGACCCGAGAAGAGCATGGGGGGGACCAGAGAAGAGCACTGGGGGGGGGGGACCAGAGGACCAGAGAAGAGCACAGGGGGGACCAGAGAAGAGCATGGGGGATCAGAGAAGCGTTAAGGGGGACCAGAGAAGAGTACAGATCGGACCAGAGAAGAGCACAGGGATCAGAGAAGAGTACAGGGGGGATTGGAAAAGAGCACAGGGGGGCCAGAGAACAGTAGGGGGGCAGAGAAGTTGCTGGGCAAGATTACAGAAGGGCCAGGAGAGAGCTGAGGAGCATGGGCAGCAGAAAAAGACCCAGTAACCCAGAGGATTTTCGGTGGGAAAGGTGTCCAAGTCTGATCTTGCCCCTAGGTAATCCTGCACCATGTGAATCAGACACTGGCGATGGTTGCTGGAACCGATCAGACCTTGGGGCTACAGACTAAAAAATTGTCTGAACGCATCGGTCAGATGGCCACCTTCTCCACCGCTCCTTCTGTGACTGACCGAAGCCTCAGCAACACGTTGTCCAGGAGGACCAGGAAATTGTAATCTCCCAGGTTCTGGAAACGCATTGCACAAACCTTTCTGCAAGGCCTCCCGAAGATGTTTCATCCTCTGCGACGGCAAGATAAGGTCCGCAACCTTACCCTTGTAACGTGGATCAAGGAGGGTTGCCAGCCAGTAATTATCCCTCCCCTTGATACCATGAATACGAGGATCTTTCTGCAGGCTTTGTAGGATCAGGGAGGCCATGCAGCGTAGGTTTGCTGAGGCATTCGGTCCAGAGTCCTCTGGGCCACTAAGGACGACATGATCCGCAGCCACCTCCTCCCAGCCATGTACAAGTCCATGGGTTTCTTTGGACTGTAAATGATCCCTTGAAGACTGCTGCTGAAGCTGAGTGCCAGAATCTACCTCCATGCTGACAATCCTCGTCCTCTTCCTGTGTGATCGGCGGGCACACAGGAACACTGTCTGGATAAAGGGGGCCTTGAGAGGTAAGGAAGTTCTCTTCCTCCCTCTGTTCTGCCTCAAGTGCCCTGTCCATTATTCCACGCAGTGTGTTCTCCAACAGGTGGACAAGAGGGACAGTGTCACTGATGCATGCACTGTCACTGCTCACTATCCTCCTGGCCTCCTCAAATGGTGACAGGACAGTGCATGCATCCCTGATCATAGCCCACTGGCGTGGGGAAAAAAAAAACAAGGTCCCCTGACCCTGTCCTGGTGCCATAGTCGCATAGGTATTCATTGATGGCCCTCTGTTGCGTGTGCAGCCGCTGCAGCATGGCCAACGTTGAGTTCCACCTGGTGGGCATGTCACAGATTAGGCGGTTCTTGGGCAGGTTAAATTCCTTTTGGAGGTCAGCCAGCCGAGCACTGGCATTATATGACCTGTGGAAATGCACACAGACTTTCCTGGCCTGCCTCAGGACATCCTGTAAGCCCGGGTTCCTGCCCAGGAAGTGCTTCACCACCAAGTTAAGGATGTGAGCCAAACAGGGCACATGGGTCAGTTGTCCCTGTCGGAGGGTGGAGAGGAGGTTGGTGCCATTGTTGCAAACCACCTTACCTGGCCTAAACTGGTGTGGCATCAACCACCTCTGAACCTGCCCCTGCAGAGCTGACAGAATCTCTGCCCCAGTGTGGCTCCTGTCCCCCAAGAACACCAGCTCAAGCACCGCATGGCATCTTTTTGCCTGCGTGCTTGCGTAGCCCCTTGAACGCCTACGGAGCACCGCTGGAAGAGGTCATGGAGGAAGAAGAGAAGGGGGTGGAGGAGAGAGGTGTGGCAGAATCGCCACTAGTAGAACTTTAGAGGCGTGGTGGCGGAACAACCTCCAACACTACTGCACCCTGTCCTGCATCCTTCCCAGCTGCCAAAAGAGTCACCCAGTGCTCAGTGAAAGATAGGGTAATGTCCCTGTCCATGCCTGCTGGACTATGAGTCAGCGGTAATATGCACCTTACCACTGACCGCCCTGTCCAGCGAGACCAAGACATTGCCTTCCACATGGCGGTAGAGAGCCAGAATCGCCTTCCGGGAGAAAAAGTGGCGTTTGGGAACCTGCCACTGAGGAACTGCACATTCCATAAACTCACAGAAGGGGGCAGAGTCTACCAACTGAAAAGGCAGCAGTTGAAGTGCTAGCAATTTAGCTAAGCTAGCATTCAACCACTGGGCAGGTGGATGGCTGGGAGTGAACTTTTTTCGGCGGTGCAGCAGCTGGGGCAGGAAAATTTGCCTGGTACAATCTGACGTCGGTGTACCGATAGCAGATTGCTCGCAAGTACTTGGCTGTGACACCCCTAATTCTACACCTTCATTCCTCTCAGTGCATGTTTCAGAGAGGACTGAAGGTATAGTGGGGTTGGAGATCCCAGCTGATGAGGAGCAAAGAGAGGTCCGCTTTGTTCTTTGGTGTGGGTCTTTTAGGTACGCTTGCAAACGAACTGCATGCCAGGTCAACATAGGTCAACATATGTCTGGTCAAGCATGTGGTGCCCAAGCGGGTGATGTTTTGGCCACGAGAGATACGCTTGAGACATATGTTGCAAATAGCAACGGTGGGATCTGATGCACTCGTCTCAAAAAAGGCTCACACCAAAGAACTTTTGGAATAATGCGCAGAGACAGCAGTGCCCTGCACATGCGGAGCTCTGCGGAGTGATGCAGTCAGTGTGCTGCCCTTAACCACTTGCCGAACGATGCACGGCGGATATCGTTGTTATGGCAGCAGCTAGCTACCATAACCCCGGTATCCCCGTTTTTCGTGCGGCGGTCGGCTTTCAGATAAAAGTGGTATCTTGCGGATTTGCTGCGAGATCACTTTTATCGGTGGAGGGCCCCACTCCCGCCGCGATCCGGTGCCCTCCGCCACTTACCGGAGCCATCAGTAGCGGCGGAGGCGGTCACGTCTGTCCCCTTGCTGTGCCTGGAGACGAGTGAGGGGAACTCGTCTCCATGACACTGCAGGGCGGAAGCGACGTCAAAACGGCACTTCCGCCCATAAGTCTTAAAGGCACATTTTTTTTCAATGTTCTTTTAAATGACATTTTTTTTTTATTGCATTTTAGTGTAAATATGAGATTTGAGGTCTTTTTGACCCCAGATCTCATATTTAAGAGGTCCTGTCATGCTTTTTTCTATTACAAGGGATGTTTACATTCCTTTTAATAAGAATAAAAGTGACACAATTTTTTTTTAAAAAACAGTGTAAAAATAAATAAAATCATGTAAAATAAGAAAAATAACATTTTTTTTTTTTAAACCCCCCCCCGTCCCAACGAGCTCGCGCGCAGAAGCAAACGCATATGCACGTAGCGCCCGCATATAAAAACGATGGTCAAACCACACATGTGAGGTATTGCCGCAATCGTTAGAGCGAGAGCAATAATTCTAGCCCTAGACCTCCCCTGTAACGCAAAACATGCAACCTGAAGAATTTTTTAAACGTTGCCTATGGAGATTTTTGAGGGTAAAAGTTTGACGCCATTCCACAAGCAGGCGCAATTTTGAAGCGTGACATGTTGGGTATCAATTTACTCAGCGTAACATTATCTTTCACAATATAATAATATAAAAATTTGGCTAACTTTACTGTTGTCTTATTTTTTTTTTCAAAAAATGTGAATTTTTTCCAAAAAAGCGCGCTTGTAAGACCGCTGCGCAAATACGGTGCGAAAAAAAGTATCGCAGTGACGTCATTTTATTCTCTAGGGTGTTAGAAAAAATATATATTGTTTGGGGGTTCTAAGTAATTTTCTAGCAAAAAAGTCTGTTTTAAACATGTAAACACCTAAATTCCAAAACGAGGCTGGTCCTTAAGTAGTTCAGCTGGCCCCTGGAGGGCATCCTGCCTCGTTAGAGATGTGCTGCCGCTGCCTCCTCCTCTCTCCTATCAGGCACCCACATGGAGTCAGTAACCTCATCATCCCCTCCCTCCTCATCACTGGAGCAAAGCTGGCAGTATGCTGCAGCTGTGGGAACATGACTGCCAGATTGCTGTCCTTCTTGGGCACCCCCTCTCTCTGGGCTCACGTTACTGCCTTCCTCTAGCTGGGTACCATCATCAGAGCCTTCAAAACGCTGGGCATCCTCCAGGAGCATGTACCCAACGCTGTGGTTAAACAGTTCGGGGGACTCCTCAGGAGGACATGGTGGGGCTAGGGAAGGAGTGACTGATGCCATTGAGCCGAGGGAAGAGGCTGCGTTGGCAGCTGCTTTGCCAGACAAAGTACCCTGAGCCTGGGTGAGAGAGGATGAGGAGGATGAGGATGGCTTGGTCATCCACTCTACCACGTGTTGATGAGGATGCACCGTCTCCATGACCAGCACTATTGCCGCTAGACACAGTCTGCTTGCCCTCTTTTATTGGCTTGTGACTGTCTGCTTCTCCTCGTTGGCCTTCCAGACATACTGATGGCCTGCAGTGAAATGTAGATATATATTTACATATATACTGATTACTGCAGCTAGCAGAATCAACTGCCTGCCTGTAGTATTATTAGTATGAGAACAACAGCAATTGTCTTCAGTTAGCTTTAGGTGCACACTGTGCAGAGGACGCAGTACACTAACTGTAAATACTGCAGCTGCCTGCCTGTGGTACTAATAGGATCAGAACACCACCAATTTTCTTCCGGTACCTTTTGGTGCACACTGTGCGGAGGACGCACTACACTAACTAAATACTGCAACTGCCCGCGGTACTAATAGGATCAGAAGAACACCACCAATTTTCTTCAGGTAGCTTTAGGTGCACACTGTGCAGAGGACACAGTACACTAACTGTAAATACTGTAGCTGCCTGCCTGTGGTATTAATAGGATCAGAACTACAGCAATTGTCTTCAGGTAGCTTTAGGTGCACACTGTGCAGAGGACGCACTACACTAACTGTAAATACTGCAGCTGCCTGCGGTACTAATAGGATCAGGAGAACACCACCAATTTTCTTCAGGTAGCTTTAGGTGCACACTGTGCAGAGGATGCACTACACTAACTGTAAATACTGCAGCTGCCTGTGGTACTAATAGGATCAGAAGAACACCACCAATTTTCTTCAGGTAGCTTTAGGTGCACACTGTGCAGAGGGCGCACTACACTAACTGTAAATTCTGCAGCTGCCTGCGGTACTAATAGGATCAGAAGAACACCACCAATTTTCTTCAGGTAGCTTTGGGTGCACACTGTGCAGAGGACGCACTACACTAACTGTAAATACTGCAGCTGCCTGCGGTACTAATAGGATCAGAAGAACACCACCAACTTTTTTTCACGTAGCTTTTTTTTTTTTAATCAAAAAGGTGTTAATTGAACAAGTTCACACAGTTTCCAATGCACAAGCAGCACTTAATAATACAGTTTTCATGCATAAAGTACAGTCCTCCCATCGTCCATCAGATTTATCTCGTCTTATAAACTTAAGATGTTAACAACATACTAATACATATCATACATCCGACTATTGTCCATCAATAAAACTTTTATGTTCCTCCCGCAGGGCATTGCAACAATCTAGACATTACCAATTCCCTGGGACTTAGTCCAGAGGTGTCCAACCATGGTGCCCAAATTTTTTCGAATCTGCCAGGGCTACCCCTATGTCGATAAATGTATTTTTCCATAACCAAGGTATTTCTATTTGTATTTGGTGTGCTATCCAGGATGCCAAAGGCGAGGAGACCGATTTCCAGTCAATCAAAATAATTTTGCGTGCCTGGAACAGTGCCCTAGAGAGTTCTATTCTAGTCACCTCCTCTGGGACAACTTCCTCCAGGACCCCTAGTATGCAATTAATTGGATCTAAGGGGACGGTAGTCCGGAACACTTGGTTAAGCGTCCCAACACCTCACTCCAGTAGCTATGGAGTTTTGGGCATCTCCAGAGTAAGTGAATGAGATCTCCTTGATTTCGCCCGCATCTGCTACATAGAGAATCCGGCCGCCTACCCATTTTATATAATCTAAGTGGGGTGTAGTGTACTCTAAGTATTATATATAATTGGGAGATCTTTTGAGCCACGTTGAGAGAGCATATATTGATTGATTGCAGGACTTCCTCCCATTGTCTCCCGTAAGTGGACTTACATCATTCTCCCATAGGGATGGTGCCTTAGTTGAGTGAGCTTTTAAATGATGCATCTATAGCATCTGATAGCAATGTGAGATAATCCCCTTTAGTTTCTGCGCTGGTCTGCAATAAATGAAAAATGGGGATGCTCGACATAGTCCATTGGGTAGCGCTTCTCTGCGCACCCCCACCGCATGTCGGAGCTGGAGATAAGGGTAGTACATAGTAGGAGGTAGGTTAAACCTGGCTTGCAATTCAGGGAATGACAGTAACTTGCTGTTCTGGAATATGTGCGATAATAAAGTCACACCAAAGGGGCACCATCTGGGTCCCTGTTTAAGTTTTGCTAGTTCGACATAAGAGAGATTCCCCCATATCGGATTATATTCCATGAATCCATTCACCTCTTGTAATTGTCTACCCTTATTCCATATTTTCTGGATTAAAGTGAAGGTCAGTGTCAGTTTGTTAGACTTGTGAAACATCTGAGCCTCCAGGCCCATCGGAATAGTCTCCACTCCAGATCCAATCAGCAGCAGCCGCTCCGATGAGCCGGCCAGATCCTGGGCCATGAAACCAATCAGGTGCTGCATTTAGGCCGCAATATAGTACAGCCAAGGCCTGGGCACTGCCAGTCCTACACTGTCTTTAGGGTTCTGCAGCTGTTCTAATTTAATTCTGGGGGGGGCTGTGTTCCACAATAGATGTCTAAAGAGGGTGTTGACCACCCTAAAGATTTTCAGATGAATCACAACCGGTGAGTTGTGTAGGAAGTATAGTAGCTGTGGCATCAGTATCAGTATTATTTTTATTAAATTTGCCTTACCCGCCAGCGAAAGTTTAAGGTTATTCCAAGTGTTAATTTTGTCTCTAAATCTAGACAGTAAGGGGTGTATATTTAAGTGGCAATAGTCCGCAAGTTTAGGTGATATTTGTATTCCCAGGTCTTTGAATGAGGTCACCACCCGGATCGGGCAGGAATCTGGTATATCCACTGTTTGTTCCCCATCTAGCACCAACAGGGCCGACTTAGACCAATTGATCGTCAGGCCAGAAAAGTGCCCGAATCCTGAAATAATGATGGTTACCTCAGCTAACGAGGCGGTGGTGTCCCCCAGGAAAAGCATCGTGTCGTCGGCATATAACATGATCTTCTCGTGAAGGTCACCAAATCTAAATCCTGTAATCCCCTGACTTGCCCTCATCACCGCTACTAGTGGCTCAATAGCGATGGCAAAGAGCAGGGGGGACAGGAGACAGCCCTGCCTCTGCCCAGAGCGAACGCATGAGACATTCTGCCGGACATCCGGATGGTCGCCTGCGGGGAGGCATATAACAGATTAACCCAGGCTATGAATCGGTACCCAAACCTGGACAGGACCACCCATAGGTATCGCCAGCTAACACTGTCAAATGCCTTATTGGCATCTAGGGACAACAGAGCCCTGTTTCCACCGTTTTCTGCCTGCAGCTGCATGTTTAAAAAAAGGCGCCTAAGATTAGTGGCCGTGGATTTTTGCGGCATAAAGCCTGCCTGATCAGGGTGTATTATAGAAGCTATGATCCGGTAGACCCATAGCGTAGCCAGGATTTTAACATCGCTCTGAAGAAGAGATATAGGCCTATAGGAACCTGGGTCAACCGGATCCTTCCCAGGTTTCAACAACAGAATTATATTAGCTCTAGTCATTGACGGCGGTAGATGTCCCTCCTCAAGGGAGTCATTTAATGCTTCTAGTAAGTGTGGCATTATCTGTTCACCATATTGAGTAAGGACCTCCATGGGGGTGCCATCCTCCCCCCAGCGCTTTACACATGGGAAAGGAGCATGCCGCACTTTGTAATTCCTCCAGGGTCAGAGGGGCCTCCAGCTGCTGCCTGGCCTCTTCCGACAGAGAGGGCAACTCAATCCCAGATAGGTTTCAAGATCAGCATCTGAGTAGCCATCCCTCGCCCCATAGAGGTCTTTGTAGAAGGATGCCAGCTCAGATATAATGTGTTCTGGGTCATTAACCACCCTGCCACTGGCGGCACGGATCGCTCCAACTGCCGGGGATTGTTGTTGTGACCTAGCTATTTTTGCCAGTAGGCGTCCTGTTTTATCCCCTTCCTCATAAAATGCCAGCTTGGTGAAAAACCGCTTGCGTTCTGCAGAGGAGGATCTCAAGCGGTCCAGAGATTCCTGGGCCGAAATCCATGCCTCCCTTGCAGAATCTGTAGGATCCATGACATAAGACAATTCCAGCTGACGCACCAGGTCCCCCACCTGTTCCAGTAGAGCTGAGGAGTTTCTTGTAACTGTAGCTATCTCTGCAATAAACACCCCCCAGAGATAGGCCTTGAAAGTCTCCAATTTTTGAATTTTATCCATACAGTGACTATGTAATTGAAAGAATCGATCAATTTGGGTTGCTATTCGCTCAGGGGAGGTGAACAATTTGAGCCAGAATGCATTAAGCTTCCAAGGTGCCTTGGGTAACGAGGTGGGGGGTTGGGTAGTCAACCAGAGAACCACCGGTGAGTGATCAAATACTCCCCCCAGGTTGTGTTGTCAACTATATTGGGCGTGCCTATACTAAGGTCAATACGTGACAGTGATCCATGGGTTTTGGAAAAACATGAAAACTGTTTCGTGCCCGGGTTACGTATGCACCATATGTCTGTCCAGCCCACCTCCGCCAGTAAGCTGCTCAACACTGTACCCCTGCTGCCCCTAGGGAGAGAAACCGGGGGATGTCTATCCAATTTAGGGTCTAGATAGCAATTGAAATCCCCCATAATCAGCACTGGGACATCAAGCTTACCTGCCAGGTACGTCAGCAACAACTGTAACATATCCCGTGAGAACCGGGGTAGGATAAATATATAAGCTAGCAGCAGTGTTAAAGTATATAATTTACAGTAAATAAAGACAAATCTACCAGAAGCATCCACCATCGAATCAAGTTCCTGCTATACCAATGCTTTGTGTATCAATACACTCACCCCACGTGAATACATGGAGTGATATGACTTGCCAACCCAGGCGTATTGCAAACACCCCATGATGAGATGAGTCTCCTGAAGGCCAATGATGGCGGGGTGGAATTTGCGCAAACATGAGGAGATCATGGTCCTCTTCAGGGGGTCATTCACTCCTCGGACATTCCACGATACTATAGGTGTGGACAACATTGCAAACAGTTAGAAATACATTGAAAAAGGAACCCTTTGTGAGCCATCCGACTCTTAGAGAACAGGTTGACTTGGACTGCACAACAGCTCAGGTGTAGTGAATCATATTGCATCAAAAAGTATTTGCCATGCGTAGGGGCTGCGCATTGGAAACACAGTGTTTGTAAAAAATGAAAAGTCTTGCGCAACTGCGCGGCAAAACAGTAGAAAACAAAACATAAACTGAAACAAGTGAAGGCCATGGATCTAGCCATGATTAAACGCACATAGCCAGAACCATTTGGGAGCTGTAGGGTATGCAATCCATTCTGTCCTTTTATGCCAACTGGGCATTGAAACAGTAGCCATGTAACCCATGCCTTCACATAACTCACATGCACCCAATACGGTAACATCACTCATGCGGGCCGTTGCTAGTGGTAAAGATGGTGAACAATGAGAAAAAATAATAAAGATATTTTTTGGCGTTAGTCACTCACTGTGCGATTAACATGTAAAGTTCCTCTTCAGAATGGTGAACAAAAAGAAAAAAGGGAACTTGGCGCCCTATACTTTCCAGTATGTCAACTGCCATATAGGGTCTATCTTGCTCCATTTTCTCGGCCTTGGCGACGGAGATCCTGCTCGTTGCGATCAAGCCAGGCCGCTGCGTCTTGTGCATTTTCAAAGAATTGGTGTTGTCCTCCGGCCATCACCCTAAGCTTTGCTGCAAACATCATTGCATATGGTAATTGCAGCCTTTGTAGCCTTTTCTTGACGTCAGCAAATTTTGATCATCTGCGTTGCACTTCTGCAGAGAAGTCAGGTTAAAATGAGATTTTGGTACCATTATGTGTGACAGTGCCCTTTTCTCTAGCCAGACGTAACACCACCTCCCTATCCTTATAATTCAGGAGTCTGGCCAGTATCGATCGTGGAGGGTTGCCAGGCAGAAGGGGTCGTGGGGACACCCTGTGTGCCCTTTCCACAGTCTAAATGGGGGGAAAAAGCTTCTTTGCCAAAAACTTCTTGCAACCATCCTTCAATAAATGTTGTAGGATCCCAGCCTTCCACCTTTTCAGGGAGCCCCACTATACGCACATTGTTGCGTCTCAGGCGGTTCTCAATGTCATCTGTTTTACTGAGAGCTTGGAAGGCGTTTTGAGCGGCCATTCTGACATCCCTGTGAAGGGGGGGCAACTGGTCCTACACGTCGCTCACCCTTCCCTCTACAGCCGTGGTTCTCTCCCTAATCTTTTGAAGATCTTGACGGATGAGAGATACTGTTTCCCTCAGCCCTCCAAATTTCTCCTTTAAATCTTCCACAGAGGCAGTGTACTTATGCACAGCGTGCAGGATCTCACTCAGAGAGGGTTGAACACTATCATCTGAAGAGGAGTCAGATGGGTCAGACATGAGATCATGCTGCATGTCTAATGGCATTGTGTCATCCAGCATGCTTGTGTCCTCCCTGCTGTCCATCTCAGAGGAGCATAAGGGCTTATGTGAGACAGGCAGGGGGGAGTCAGAGCGCCCAGCCAGCTTTTGAGTTTAATACAGCATGTCCCTGGGTTGCTCTTTGGATTTCAGAGGCTTGTGTTTCAGGTAGCTTTAGGTGCACACTGTGCAGAGGACGCACTACACTAACTGTAAATATTGTAGCTAATAGGATCAGAAGAACACCAGCAATTTTCTTCAGGTAGCTGTAAATACTGTAAAAACACTTGCCTGCTTGTCAGTAGGAAGAGAATAACAGGAACGGATCTAGATAAACTGAATACAGTGTGTGTATATGTATGCATGTACATATATATATATATAATATTATAACACCTAGGATGCATATATATTAGGGGTGTTGAAATTAATCGTAGCATCGATGCATCACGATTTGACCACCCACGATGCGGCATCGATGCTACGACCTTGCACAATCGATTTTCTGATGACGTCACCCGCGTGCCGCTATTGCCTCCGAGTCCGAACTGAGTCGAAAGCAGCCGAAGGAGCCGTGGGCGTTGGCCGCGCCTTTTTTCCCGCCCCCCTGCTCTGCGTCATCCCCAGCTGCCCGTCGTTGAGCTTGGTGCTGCGAGTCTATAGGGGCGGTGATAAAAGTTACAATGAAAGAAGCAAATGGCCTCGTCACTAATAGGCGGGGCTGATAGGCAGTGTCACGTGCTCTTCACTCTAGGTCAGGGTGAAGATCGTGGAGGAACATGGACGGGATTTGCTGTGTTTGTGTCTGTCTTGCTATCTCTGCTTACTGCAGCCGCTGCGGATGATACCAGTGAGTGTACCGAAGGGTGAGGATCGCTGTGTACACGGGAGGGGGAAGGACTGTGCCACTTTCGATCCCAAAGGGGGGCACAAAACAAGTTCTGAGCCTCTTCTGTTACTTTGTGATCTCTTCTCCTCCACCCCAGTGCTCCAGTCACCCCTACACTGTACACTTCCATTACACAGTTCCCTCTGATTACACTCCATGTTCCTGATCTGTATCCCCCCGTCCCATATCTGGTGATCATACACATAGCAATTTGTGATTGATCCCCCTAGTGATCACAAACAAGCGATGTGTTATTAATGGAAATACTGAACGATGTAACAATACAATATCATAACATTAATTATGGTTTATGTATGCCATTTGTCTATTGTCTTATTGATTGATTCACATCACAACTTCATTGATTTGAAATTGATACCCTTTTTTGTATGATTTATGGTTTTGCTCATCACTGCCCCACACATGCAGCCATGCATTGCATGTGTGGGGCAGCAATAAGCAAACCATAAATCATACAAAAAAAAAAAGTATCAATGAAGTTGTTATGATGTGAATCAGTCGCTAGGACAATAAGACATACATAAACCATAATTATTAAAAAGGCATACATTGTCTCTTGTATCATGTCTGCAGTCTCTGACCATCTCTTGTATCATGTTGGCAGTCTCTGACCATCTCTTGTATCATGTTGGCAGTCTCTGACCATCTCTTGTATCATGTCGGCAGTCTCTGACCATCTCTTGTATCATGTTGGCAGTCTCTGACCATCTCTTGTATCATGTCGGCAGTCTCTGACCAACTCTTGCATCATGTCGGCAGTCTCTGACCAACTCCTGTATCATGTCGGCAGTCTCTGACCAACTCTTGTATCTTGTCTGCAGTCTCTGAACAACTCTTGTTGCATGTCTGCCGTCTCTGACCATCTCTTGTATCATGTCTGCAGTCTCTGATCATCTCCTGTACTATGTCTGCAATCTCTGACCATCTCCTGTATCATGTCTGCAGTCTCTGACCATCTCCTGTATCATGTCTGCAGTCTCCAAGCGTCTCCTGTATCATGTCTGCAGTCTCTGACCATCTTCTGTAGTCATTTGGGGGCAGTCTGGAGCTCCTCTTCAAGTTGTCTGCTGTGTTTACACTTTGCTACATGCAGGGAGTGTTGTCTTTTTTTAACAACAGATAAAATTTAGTTCTTCTGACTGCTTGATTTTTTTGGATGAAAACCGTGCGCAGTAATCGTGATGCATCGTGAATCGTGGACCGGGTAATCGTAATCGAATCGAATTGTGAGGCCAGTGAAGATGCGCACCCCTTTATATATACACAATACACTGTAAGTGCAGCTAACTGACTCGCCTGCCTACTCTATCTAACTTAAATCAAATGACACTGTCTCTCTGTCTATCTCTCCACCGCCGCCGCAACACACTACACAAGGCCGCCACGCAGGCGGCCTTATATAGTGTGGGGAGTGTACTAAACCCCCTGAGCCATAATTGGCCAAAGCCACCCTGGCTTTGGCCAATTACGGCTCTCTGTACAGACGGCACTGTGATTGGCCAAGCATGTGGGTCATAGTGCATGCTTGGCCAATCATTAGCCACCAATACACTGTGATGGCGCAGTGAATAATGGGCCGTGACGCGCCACTCGAATTTGGCGTGAACGGCCCATAACGTTCGAGATTCGACGAAAGGTTGAACATGCAATGTTCGAGTCGAACATGGGTTTGACTCGAACTCGAAGCTCATCCCTAGTCCTGCTCCTCAAAGCTTGCACCACAACCTTCTTCTTCCTTGTTCTCCTCCAGTGCCCGGTGTGACCTCATAGGAATGAAGTCAGGATAAATCATGCCCTGAGATACCAGGCAGCCCTCCTCTTCCTCCTGCTGCTGTGCTTTCATTGTCTGTTTTATTACACCATGCAGTGTGTGCTCAAACAAGAATGCTACAGGAACAGTGTAATTGATGCATGCACTGTCACAGCTCACCATTCTAGTTGCCTCCTCAAATGGTGATAACATAGCTCCCAACTGTCCCTGTTTTCGAGGGACTGTCCCTGATTTGGAGCCTCTGTCCTTCATCCCTCCTCACTTGTCCCTCATTTTGGTCTGATCTATATAGATGTATATAAAATGCACTTTTTATCTATCAAAAAGTGTTTCCCAGTGCTAAACCTTTCATCTGATTTCTAAATTGCTGCATTTGTAAATTCCAAAATCCAATATAAAGGAATAGTAGTGGTAAAAAAGCACTTGTGTGTTTAACCAATCTTGTTTTTCTGTACAATTCTCCTTTAAGGGGGCGTGGCAAAGGGTGTGTCCTATGCCTGCATACTTTTGCTGATAGGTGTCCCTCATTCCCATCTCAAAAAGTTGGGAGGTATGTTATAATACAATACAGGCATCTTGAATAAGGAGACCCTGATGTGGTGGAACAAAAACCCAGCTCCCCTGAGCTTATCCTCCTGCAATACTTACACGTACACGCATATACAGTAAGCAGAACTATTAATGAATATGCCCTAGGAATGTTTTGTTCATGCGAATGCGTGCAAAACAAACACCTGAAATTTTGTCCAAAAAAGCAGATGCTCAAACACCAGTAGCGTGTGTAAGAGGCCTAAGAAGACGGTAGCTAACCAGGAACACCTGCACAACCAGGCTGAGGCCATGTATCAGACAAGGCATGTGTGCCAGTTTTCCCTACCAAAGGGCCAACAGCAGGTTGAGGCCATTGTCATTGTGTTAACCACTTCTAGGCCATCCATTCCTTGCCCCAGTGTGGCTCCTGTCATTTTGCAAGCTGCAAATGGTCTCTCCCTTTAGGCCAGCCTGACTTTATGAATACAGAGGATTGCTTCACAGCTTGCAGCTTTGGCAATAGGGGGATTAAGGATGTGGTGATTTGGTGCACTAAACTGTACCGCATAAGTGATATGCTGCAAACAAAGGGCAGCTTTGCTGGTGTCAGGAATTAGTTCATGCCACTGACCCTGACATAATAAAGAACCTAGCAAAATTATTTTAAATAAAATATACCTCCCTCAAAAAATAAAAACCTATAACACAAACCCCTAATCATAAAATGCTTTAGGGTCTATATATAAAATACTTATTGTGCAAGTGTGACAAAAATCCACACATTTAGAAAAAACGTTGTTGTTCTTTCTCTAATATATTTGGTTCCTATATCGTCAACTGCATTTTTTCCATTAATACCTCAGTCAGGAAAGCAATGCACTATTACCACTAGATGGTGCTGAATATATAGGAACTTCATATATCCACGTCTCCTCTGGAAGATTTACTCCCCCCCTCCTTACCAGGCCATTTTTTTGCGATACGGCACCGCATTACTTTAACTGACAATTCCACGGCTGTGTGACACTGTACCCAAATAAAATGTAAGTCCTTTTTTTCCCACAAATAGAGCTTTCTTCTGGTGGTATTTGATCACCTCTGCCGTTTTTATTTTTTGCGTTCTAAACAAAAACGACAATTTTGAAAAAAAAATTCTTCATCAATTTAGGCCAATATGTATTCTGCTACATATTTTTGGTAAAAATTTTTTAAATAAGGGTATATCAGACATCTCAAGTCTCCCGCGAGGTGTGGGAGACTCCCGCGTTTCTGCGGCGGCTCCCGCACACCCGCAAGAGCCTCCCGATCTCCCGGGAATGCGGTGCAGCTGGGAACAGCCTGTGATCACCGATCTCCTTTGTATCGATTTTTAGCTGACAGACGCTTCTTCTCTCCCTCCCGCGGCTGTCAGCTAAAAAGCTATACCGGGAGGTCGGTGATCACAGCTGTCCCTCCTGCTGCGCACCGATCATTCCCAGCTGCTCTGTCTGCTCCTCCCCCAGCCCCCTCCGTGTCCTTCTCCATCCCCCATTCTCCTCTGGCCCCCTCCATGTCCTTCTCCGCCCCGCCCCCCCTCGTCCCCCACAGTCGGCTCCCCACCTCTCCTCTCCCGCCAGCTGCCGAGGGAACTAGTAATAGGACACAGTGAGCGAGATCGCTCCTGTGTCCTGTGATTGCTGAGCAGAGTAAACTGTGTTTACTCTGCTCAGTTTATGAATGAACAGGAGCCTCTGTCTCCTGTTCATTCATCTTTAGTGCTGGGAAAGGGACTGGGGAATGTGTCCACTTTGTCTCAAAGGGGAGATGTCAGGGGCCTGTTTAGACCCCTGACATCTCACCAAAGCCCCCCAAAAATATATAAAAATAATATTGTAAAAAAATTAAAAAGTGTGAAAAAATAAATAAAACACTACTGACACCACTCTCCCCTGCCCTACCAACACTGTCCACTGCCCGAACCCCCTCTGCCCAAAAAGCATTGTGAAAAAAAAATTAAAAGCAAATTCAATTGTAAAAAAAAAATCAATTATTAAAATTAAAAAAACTACTGACACTGTCCACATACCACCCACCCCCACCCCTTCCCCAGAAGCACTGCGAAAAAAATATTGAAAAAGTGATTTTAAAAATATTTTGCCGCGGGGGCTGGGGGCGTTTGCGGGCACAAAGCGCCACCTGCCTGAAATGAGTACTCATTTTATTTGGGGGGGGGTTTACTGACACGTAATGCTCATACACCTTGGGGCCAATTTGGCATGTTCGCCCTGGGCTCTAGATGACCTTGTCCCAGCACTGGTTAAATGTGTGCCTAGCTGGTGATTCACTGTAGTAAGGGAGGTGCTTTTACTAGTGGAAGGCATGGATCGGTGTTCCTGCTTTACAGGAACACCGATCCATGCCTTCTGTACTGACAGAATGGCAAACTCATAGCTCCCAACTGTCCCTGATTTCGAGGGACTGTCTCTGATTTGGAGCAATGTCCCTCATTCCTCCTCATTTGTCCCTCATTTTGGTCTGATCCATATAGATGTATATAAAATGCACTTTGTATCTATCAAAAAGTGTTTCCCAGTGCTAAACCTGATTTCTAAATTGCTGCATTTGTAAATTCCAAAAGCCAATATAAAGGAATAGTAATGGTAAAAAAAGCACTTGTGTGTTTAACCAATCTTGTTTTTTTGTACAATTCTCCTTTAAGGGGGCATGGCAAGGGGTGTGTCCTAAGCTACTTTTGCTGATAGGTGTCCCTCATTCCCATCTCAAAAAGTTGGGAGGTATGGCAAACTGTCTTGTTTACATAGGCAGATTGCTGCTCTTCCTGTGTACCGAACGATCAGCGAGTGCTGTGCAAAATCACAGTGGGAGCGAGCCACCGGCGGTGCACACTCGCGCCGATACCTGGAAATGCAGGATCACATAGGTATAGCAGTAACTGTGCAATAGGGCGGTCGGCAAGCGGATATTAGAGAAAATACATCAGTTTTCAGTTTAAATATGCAGATGTTTGTCACATTCGCACAATGAATGTTTTATATATAGACCCCTTTGTGTGTTTGTGTGTGTTTTTTTGTAAATCTAACTGAAAGAAAAATAGATATGTGTAAATGCGGGAAAAAAAAACTGTACGGGGGGCCCAGTAGCTAAACAACAACTGAAAATGTTAATGACAAAAGAGTAGTCCTCGAAAAGACTGCTGGGTTTATTCACTGTAAACAAAGAGGGGTGTATGCAATAAAATGTAGCTCATATGCATATGTCTCCCTGCAAAACACTGGGTTTGATTGACTAAAGACAAACAGACTGTGCGCTTTGCAAAGTGCAGTTGCTCCAGGACTTAAAGCGGAGTTTCCCTTAAAAAATAAAAAATAAAAGTCAGCAGCTACAAATACTGCAGCTGCTGACTTTTAATAATTGCACACTTACCTGTTCCAGGGTCCAGCAATGCGGAGGGCATTGAAGCCCTGCTCGTCTCCCCCTCCTCTCTGCGGTGCTGGAATTGAAACTGTGGGCGCCCGGCTGTGCACCCACTGCGCATTTGCAAGCCGTGCGCCATGACTGGCCGGGCAACCATCTGATCTGGGACCTGTGAAGTGTCCCAGATGATTCCCGAGAGGAAGGGGGGAGAGGTGATCTTCCTTCCGGTGCACCGGGAGGAAGTGGAAGCTGGGACCCTCTAAAAAGAGGGTACCGGCTCCCCCCCAAAAAAATACATGCCAAATGTGTCACGTCAGGGGGTAACCTCCCTTAAAGCGGAAGTTCCATTTTTGGGTGGAACTCCGCTTTAATAAATGAGGTCAGGCTTTACTTTGCAAAGAATACCCAATCACATGCAAGGAAAATAAACAAAAAAAACAGCAAAACAGCAAATCAACCCCACTATGTCTGCTTTCTCTATCTAGTTCAGGTCTTTTGAACACACACTGACAAAAGGCTTCTGGGAACCCTGATTGTTATAGAGAGGGGATTGTAACATGAAAAAACATTTTATTGGGATTATTGATAATTGGTTGTTATAGAAGCGAACGGCTGCATTAGTTCACCATTTTCACTGCAAATGCATTGAGTTTGAGTTGAACACTGTGACGGGAGGGCCCGTGGAACCAAGAATCCCTTGGAAAGGTTGGGAAACCCATGTTTCATCTCCCCATGCACCTCTTATGTCTAAGTCACCCTGTGTCATCTTGGCACAGGGTGACTAAGTAAATATATCTTGGATTACTTAAAATGTGACAGTAATATTTATCCACAATATCTCCCAGGATAGATGTAAAGACTATTCTTGGTTTGTTTGATTCTGAACAAAACATGTTAGTTGAGAGAGCTGATCACATTGGCCTCTGTAAAATGTAGGAGACAGGCCGACTCCTGCTGGAGCTCCTGCTATTGTGAGAAGGTGTCCTTTGTTTATACTTATGATAATGTATAATCTACTGTGTCAAGCTCAGTGACAACAAGTCTGACCTGTAGTGAAATCTTGATTATTCATAACAATGCTCAGGAGGGTACGGAGTCACATCGGCTCCTTTAAGGGATTAGTTAATTAGCTCATGTTAATTCTGTTTCTGGTTACAGGTGTATTGTTAGAGTAATATGAGCAGGAGGGGGGACCTCCTCTTCTACTGTATATAAGACTTGTATTTTGGTTCAAATAAACAGTCCAAGTTCAGCAACTAAACAAATATTGTCTTGTTTTGTGATTGTGATCGGTTGGAATATCTGATATCTATATTCAGACTGGGAGGAAGTGGTATATAACGAAAGCACTCAAGCTGAGTGTGGGACGTTTCGTTACATTGGTGGCAAGCAGTGGGACGCTTCCTGCAGTCTGGGACATTCAAACTTGCACCTGGATCCAAGGTCCAGATAGCAGGAAAGGAGAGGTACAGATACCAGCGGTCATGAAAGAGGAATTCAGAAGGAGGTTGCGAGAGATGCAGATACAGCACAGAGGACCAGTATCAGAGCAGGTCCTGCCGGGATGGTTTGATTCTATCCGCTGCGAACTCTGGAAGGAAGCGCTAGCTTGTGAGCAGCGACACCAGGGAAAAGTTCTCCCCTCCATCCAGGAAAGGTACTGGTCACAGTATGGATTGTGGGTGCTGTTTTTGGGAGAAAAGGAGCAGACAGCTGGATTAAACAGGCTGGTCTGAGCACAGATGTGGCTGGATGAGAGCTACAGAGCCCTCCGGTGGCATGTATCCCAAGCATGCCCTTGGATAGCGAATGACAGCCCAATGGAAGGCTTTGGCTATGGTGGCCTGGGACTGTTGTATGTGAAGCTGACAGGGGACCCTAACTTTGGGAGTGATTTGGAGTGGCGGTTGGACGAAATCATGGATTTCAGAGAAGGGCTACTGAAGGTCTCGGAAGTGCACTGGGCACTGGAGGATATAGATTTTCTGGCCGTTCAGGAATGGGAGCTGGAGATCGCCTACAGACGGCTGCTAGGCTCTGCTCAGCGCCAGGGCTTGGCTCCGTTTGCCTGGGACTATCAGAAAATACCAGTTGACAACTCTGAAATCCCGGCTGAAGAGTCGGCAATGTGGCAGAGTAACAGTGTGCTTTGCCAACCTGCCCCCGCAGCTATGGACGCGGAGGTCTTATGGCAGATGCAGCAAGTGCTGACTGACCTTGATGATCCTGTTTCTACATGGGATGATCTTGGATGGAGGAATGTGCCTGTCCAGCAGCATGTCAGAGAATCGGCAGTGGAAAATCTGAAGATTGCCATCCCCAAAGCTGAAGTGCTGACAACAGGGCAGAGCTCTGCTAACCTCTACCCAGCACCAATAGCATATTCTGGGTTCCACGGACAGGAGATGGTGAACCTCTATCTCCAGACACCAGTTGCAGAGACAGGGGATTTGATAGCTTTTCTGCTGAGGAACAACAACCTGATGATCCTCAAGCAGAAGAGCTGGTATCAGGGCCAAACTTCACTGTGCTCTGCCCAGCACCAACAGCAGTATCTGAGTTGCAAGGATCTTCCCATGCTGAAGTGCTGGTCACCAGACAGAGGGTTAAAGACCTCTGCCCCACACCTGTGGCAGTTTCGGAGGCTCAGGGTGAGAAGGTGACGATCAATTCCCAGCAGCAGATACAGGGGGAAAGGGGAGAGGAGGTGTTCGTTGTCCCTCCCCAACAGTCAGCCAAGGTGGAGAAAGCAGTCTTTCCTTCCCAGCAAAGATCCTTGCACCTGGGAGACAGTACCATAGACATGTCGTCCCAGCAGCCAGATGAGGGAATGAAAAAGGAAGCAGCCAGCTCACCTCCCCAATGGCAGCTCCTGTCAGGGCTGGGCTCAGCCCTTCCTTCTCTGAGCTGGCCGCTCAGCTGTCGCTTAATTGCCAGCTCCCATCTCTCTCCATAGTTACCCGACTGTTGTTGATTCTGCTCATCAGTCCTGCCTACTTAAAGCCGTCCAGCTCACTTGATCTCTGCTTTTGCCTTTGTCAACATCACAGAGACTTTCTCCAGTGTTCCTGTTGAAGACTTGCTCGGCTGATGTCCCTTTTGGCTCCTGATCCTGCTTGCTGTACTACTACTACATTCATCTCTGGCTCTCTGACATTGGCTTGGCAGACTACCCGATCCGGTTACTGAACTCTGGCTGGATTGTTTTGACCACGCTTACTCTGTTTTCCTTTTTATTATTATTATTATTGTTATTATTAACGAGCGTGATTTAACTATACTTCTGTCTCGGTCTGATTCATGGTTCCTGATAGTTGGCGAAGGCCATGAATTCAGAAGATACAGTCAATCCACTTGTTGAAAATATTTTTTCTAGATTGGATGAGCAAGATCACCGCATGGATCAGTTTGCCATGGCGTTACAAACGCTCCTGAGTCGCACAGCTCACCTAGAATTTCCCACTGTGGCTGCTCTGGTACAACCTGAGTTGCAGGCTGTCGCTGCTGCTGTGCGAGTCTCTGTGCAGGCACCCGCCTCGAGTATTACCCCTATAAGAGCTATGTCTGGTTCCGCTCCGCTTCCCCAGCGATTTGGGGGCGATCCAGTTCAATGCAGAGGGTTTTCAACCAGGTTGAGATGTACTTTGAGAGCCACCACACAGATGTCTGTCGTGTGCTTCAGAAACTAAGAGAGAACAATCTCTTTTGTAAACTGGAAAAGTGCGAGTTCCATCGTGAACAGGTTAAATTCCTGTCATTTCCACTGCTGTTTTTTTGATGGACCCAGAGAAACTTTCGGCAGTCCTACAGTGGCCCCCGACCCGTGGGTTTACATGCTCTGCAGCATTTCCTGGGCTTTGCCAACTATTTTCAGAAGTTTATTCGTAACTTCTCATCTCTGGCTAAGCCCCTGACTGATATGACCAGAGAAGACAGTAACCCACAGAGTTGGTCTCCGGAGTCCATTAAGGCCTTTGAGAGTCTCAAGGCTGCCTTTGTTTCTGCTCCTGTGTTGACACATCCTGATCCTATGTTGCCTTTTATCTTTTGAGGTTGATGCTTCTGAGACTGGTGTTGGCGCCCTTCTGTCTCAACGTCCTACCTCTGAGAGCACTATGTATCCTTGTGGCTACTTTTCCAAGAACTTGTCACCTGCGGAGTGCAATTACGAGATTGGTGACAGAGAGCTGTTGCCGATCATTTTAGCCCTGAAAGAATGGAGAAATTACCTCGAAGGTACCACTGTACCGGTTCTCATTCTTACTGACCATAAGAATCTCACGTTCTTGTCTGAGGCTAAACGCCTCTCCCCCAGAAGGGCGCGATGGGCTCTTTTCTTGTCAAGTTTCAATTATATTGTCTCATTCTTACCTGATACTAGGAATGTAAAGGCAGACGCCTTGTCACGACAATTTTCCTCCACTTCCAAGTTGGAGTCGGTTCTAGTTCCTATGATTCCTCCTGATCGTATTCTGGCTACGGTTTGCACCAGTCTCACTTCTCCTTTGGGTGACAAAATTCTTGCTGCTCAGGTCCATGCTTCTCCTGAGAAACCTTGTGACCACTGCTGTCCCGGAGAGTCTCCGTACTGCCATGCTCCAGACTTACCATTCTCCCAAGGCTGGCCACCCTGGGAAGAATCAACTCGTTTGGGCCATTTCCCATCAATTCTGGTGGCCTAGTATACAGGCTGATGTAACTGCCTTCGTAGCTGCCTGTTCCGTGTGTGCTCATAATAAGACTCCACGGCACTTTCCAATGGGCCTCCTACAACCCATACCCAATGGCGAGAGGCCCTGGACCCACCTGTCTATGGATTTCATTGTGGAGTTACCCAACTCCCAAGACAACACTGTTATCCTTATGGTGGTTGACCAGTTCTCAAAGATGTGTCATTGTATTCCACTTAAGAAGTTGCCCACTTCTAAGGAACTGGCTTCCATTTTTGCTTGGGAGATCTTTAGCTTACATGGGCTACCCAAGGTGATTGTCTCGGACAGGGGTAGTCAGTTTGTCTCCCTGGACTGGCGAGCCTTTTGTGCACAGTTGGGAATTCAGCTTGCTTTCTCCTCTGTGTATCACCTGCAGTCTAATGGGGCCACAGAACGAGCCAATCAGTCCTTGGAGCAATTCCTACGTTGCTATATTTCTGACCATCCTAACAACTGGTTAGGGCTATTACCGTGGGCAGAGTTTGCTCACAACAGTGCCTTGAATTCTGCTTCCCGATTGTCCCCGTTTATGGTGAATTATGGTTTCCAACCTTCCATGTTGCCTGACTCGTTTGTTCCGCAGAGTATTCCTGCATTAGAGGAGCATTTCCGTGGTCTTTGTTCTACTTGGGCACAAGTCCAGGAGGCTTTGCGTTATGCTAAGGATATGTACAGACTCCATGCTGCGCCTTCCTACCAGGTTGGTGACAGGGTCTGGCTGTCATCTCGCAACCTCCGACTTCGTGTTCCCTAACTGAAATTTGCACCTCGGTTTATTGGGCTCTTCCGTATTCTTCGCAGAATTAACCCAGTGGCTTACGCATTAGACCTTCCTTCTAATATGCGTATTTCTAATGTATTTAATTTCTCCTTATTGGATCTGCAACCGTTTTACCACCTCGGCACCACGTCCTCACCCTGTACAGGTTGAGAACCATGAGGAGTATGAAGTACAATCCATTGTTGACTCCCGTAGGTTCCGTGGGCGCATACAGTACCTGGTGCATTGGAAAGGGTATGGTCCAGGGGAACGCTCTTGGGTCTCATCCTCGGACATACATGCCCCTGTCCTCCTCCGTGATTTCCATAGTCGTTTTCCCCTCAAGCCTGGTGGTCCTCCGAGGGGGAGGGATCTTTGAGGAGAGAGGGTACTGTCAGGGCTGGGCTCAGCCCTTCCTTCTCTGAGCTGGCCGCTCAGCTGTCGGCTAATTGCCAGCTCCCATCTCTCTCCACAGTTACCCAGCTGTTGTTGATTCTGCTCGTCAGTCCTGCCTACGTAAAGCCATCCAGCTCACTTGATCTCTGCCTTCGCCTTTGTCAATATCACAGAGGCTTTCTCCTGCGTTCCTGTTGAAGACTTACTCGGCTGACGTCCCTTCTGGCTCCTGATTCTGCTTGCTGTACTACTACGTTCATCTCTGGCTCTCTGACATTGGCTTGACTGACTACCCGATCCGGTTACTGAACTCTGGCTTGTTTTGACCACGCTTACTGTTTTTCTTTTTATTATTATTAAACAAGTGTGATTTAACTATACTTCTGTCTCGGTCTGATTCATGGTTCCTGATAGCTACACAATTTGGGAGTGGAGGAATCCAGCCTCCTGCACCAACAGTTAGCCAAAGCAGATGTTGTGAAGTCCCCAACAGAAGTGCTGGCAACAGGGCAGAGTGCTACCAAACTCTGCCCAGCATCGTCAACAACTGTGGAGTTCCAGGGAGCTGGGGCAGTCGGCTCTTCTCTCCAGCCATAGATTACAGAATGTATGTACTTAATGGACTGTTCATCAGGGGATGTTATAGATTATGCATCACCTGCTCAAGTACTGGCAGCAGCACATAGTACTGCAGACCCCTGCTCCACACCCGTGGCAGTTTCGGAATCCCGAGGTGAGAAGGTGATGGTTCCTCTTTAGCAGTGGATTTCAGAGATGCATGGAGGAGAAGCAGCCATTTCCCCTCCCCAACAAGGGTCTGTGCACCTGGGAGACAATACCAGTGAAAGGGAGTTCCAACAGCAGACGGCACCCCAGAATGATGACACCAACGCAGCAGAAGGGCTGGCAACAGGGCAGAGTGCTGCTGGCCTCTGCCCTCAACTAACAGAGGATGGATTTCCTGTAAAGGTGGATGGGACTTCAGTCGCCACCTGTATAGCCCAGGGATGCTGGGCAGTCGGCCCAGATGCCCAACAGCATGACGGACTGAGCCCAGCCACCCTGTCTTCTCTCCTGCTGCTCAAGGGACTCCAGGGGGAAGGACCAGTCCGAACTTCCCCCCAGCAGCGGGTATGTTCTATGAGAGAGGCAGAGGTTGGCTGGATGAGTAATGCTCTGTTTGGAACAATTTGTTTGGGGTAGTGTGTGAGTACAGGCATTAGAGGACTGGAACTATGGACCAACTTCGGAATCAACCCATCTGGGGTCTCCTCCTGTGTTAGCCTTCTGCCGAAAGGGGAGAGATGTGACGGGAGGGCCCATGGAACCAAGAATCTCTTGGAAAGGTTGGGAAACCCATGTTTTCAGCTCCCCATGCACCTCTTATGTCAGGGTGACTAAGTAAATATATCTTGGATTACTTAAAATGTGACAGTAATATTTATCCACAATATCTCCCAGGATATATGTAAAGACTATTCTTGGTTTGTTTGATTCTGAACTCAACATGTTAGTTGAGAGAGCTGATCACATTGGCCTCTGTACAATTTAGGAGACAGGCCGACTCCTGCTGGAGCTCCTGCTATTGTGAGAAGGTGTACTGTGTTTATACTTATGAAAATGTATAATCTACTGTGTGAAGCTCGGTGACAACAAGTATGACATGTAGTGAAATCCTGATTAATCATAACAATGCTCAGGAGGGCACTGAGTCACATCGGCTGCTTTAAGAGATTAGTTAATTGGCTCATGTTAATTCTGTTTCTGGTTACAGGTGTATTGTTATGCCCCGTACACACGGCCAGATTTTCCGATGGAAAATGTCCGATCGGAGTGTGTTGTCGGAAATTCCGACCGTGTGTGGGCTCCATCGGACATTTTCCATTGGATTTTTTCCGACACACAAAGTTTGAGAGCAGGCTATAAAATTTTCCGACAACAAAATCCGATCGCGTCAATTCCAACCGTGTGTGGCCTGTTCCGACGCACAAAGTGCCACGCATGCTCAGAAGAAATTCCGACACGGAACAGCTGGGTCTGGTAAACTTAGCGTTCGCAATGGATACAGCACTTTCGTCACGGTGCAATGTAAAAAATGGTTTAATACAGCGCACTCTCTTCTTCTTTATAATGTGAGAAGAATTAAGTAGTTTTGCTGCTCATATTCACCCAGACTTCTCACAAACTTATTTCTTTACTATTTATCGGGATTCCCTCAATATATTTTGATTTATCACATCTGACAACATTATTTTGGTGTTGTTTTTTTATTTTTTTTTTGGCTTTAAGGCAGATTAGTTATTTTTAGTCTGTATTTTTTTCAAGGCTGATCTTTGTTTTATTGGATTTTTATTTTTACTCCAGAATATTTTTGTGTGTGTTTTGTGTGTCAAGTTACCACAACACCATTGATATGTTGTATTATTTAATCTGTAAGAGATTGTTTGATTGTCTCTTGTTAATTTCACATTGTATTTTAGTAATGTACCTGAATCGTCACCAACAAACTGTCCTTTTTGAATGAAAACACACATAGGAGAGTATAATTTTCCCAAAAAAAAAACATTTATTAAGGGCTCACAACTAAAAAAAGAGGGAGGCAACCCTGGAGAAACAGCATATATTGGTGAAACCTTGGACCCCCAGGGCACACATCAACTATTTTCAAGCAAAATTGGTGGCCTGAGGAGTCCTTATCTAAGGGAGTGCAGTCTGGTCCAGAAGTCCCAGAAATCCGGAAAGCAGCAGATGACATCTGTGTCTTCAGGCTGTGTTCATACAAGAGATTGCATCTTTTGTCACACCAGACTGAACCCAGGGTCATCACTCTCTTGTCTTCCTTCCACGCCTCCTTCCACGCTGTGGCTCTGGTGGTGGAGTTGTGGCAGCAGGAGGAGGAGGATGGTCCAACTCAATCACGTCGGTCTTGGGTGTTAGTTCCCCACTCACTCCCTTACTCAGGACTTTATAAAGCAGGTCCTCACATAGCTTGCGTTGACCCTCCTGCATGCCCTGCAGTTTTGTGGCAGCCATGCAGGCAAAGGCATCTTCAGGAGTGGGTAAGGCTCGGAGGGACGCAGAAGCCTCCTGAATGAGCCTGAGCGCTGAATCCTGCATGTGAGTCGCCTTCCTCGCTCTTTTGTATGGAAGGCGGAGGGGAGGAACCTGCGCTTCAGTCAGGCTGCGACTGGTCCCAGGCTTCTCTTGGCTGACACTTAGCCCCGCCTCCTCCTGGCTGCCACTAACCCCCGCCTCCTCCTGACTGCCACATTCCACAACCTCCTCCTGGCTGAGGTCTTCCTGTGTATGAAAAAGGGACATAGTTTTAGTTTTTTATTCATCAATCACACACAATTTTCACCTCAAGACTGTTGCAAATTGAATGTTAACAAATATAACAGACTATCATTCTGATCCCAGCATTTTTCATTCTTGTCCCAATTTTGGGTGCCCACTACTGTCTATTGATATGTAAAACACTTTTTTCAATCAGCAATTAGTGATCAATAATAACATCTAGTAAAGATCATTTCTTTATTGACCAGAAATCAGTAGAACAATGCTATACCTGACTCCAGCTGGGCTCCTCCACTTCTTCCTGGCTGGAAGGCCCAGGTTGGACATCGGAAGCCTCAGCTGGGGTGGAAGGAAGAGTGGAAGGAAGAGTAGAGAGGGATTCCCTGACTTCAGTGTGGTCTGACAGAAATCGCAGTCTCTCATAGTACCACAGTCTGGGGACATAAATGTCATCTGATGCAGCTCCGGACCTCTGGGAATCTGTGACCTTCTTGGGCTCCCTAAGATAAGTGCTCCTCAGGCCACCAATTTTGGCTTTTAAATAGGGGATGGTTGCTGTGGGGACCACCGGCTTCACCAACTCCAGCAGTTTCTCCAGCGCTGCCTGCCTCTTTTGTTTATTGTTGTAATGGGGATGTCTCACCTGCCACAGACGGGGCAGCTCCCTGTACTTGTCTATGAACAGGGGGAGGAAATTGTGGTTGTTGAAGCCATCCATTTTCTCTGCAAGACACAACACAAGACAAACCCTAATGTCAGGCCAAACTCTCCTAATCTTGTTACAATATAGGCTTCCATTTTGAAGCAGTATAGGCCTAAGTTTAGATCTTACCTTTGTTATCACGATCGGCGCCTCTGATGCTCCTTCCTCCGCTCACAGATCGTACGTAATACGCACGCGTGTTACGCTTTATACACACTGCGCATGCGTGTAACTCTGCCCGCCCCTGACGTTCTTTCTAGTCTATTCCCCGCCCCTTTTCGTTCGGCGCAGTGGGGGAAGAGCACATGGCGGATACACAGCAGGTGTGTGCTAATTATAGCAACAAGGAGGAGGAAAGGCCGGAACGTCCCGATCCAGAAGGAGATTTAAGGCCTCAAATATGTCCTTTGGGGAGATGTTGGAGATGGTGGACATCCTGAAGAAGGCTGACTATGATGGGAAGTATGGACCTTACCCCAACCCCAATGTCAGAAAGGCCAAGATCATGGCAAAAGTGGTCAAGAGTCTGCACCGGCATTTCGGGGTACGTCAAACGAAAGATCAGCTCAGAAAACAGTGGTCGGACCTCAAATTGAGAGAACATGAGCAGTACAGAAAGATCCGGAGAGTGCTGCAAAAAAGTAAGTAGTTGTCCTGTGTTCCTATTCTTTATGTTTATTACATTCGTGCTGCTCCATGTGCTTTTCTTACAAGTGTACATTTTTAAATGGCAACTTTCATGTTCATGGGCACATTATTCGTTCGTAAAAGAAGTGTCATAATACAAAGATATAAATACACACTGTACGCATTTCAGCACATTTGGACATTCTGCTATTACCTATCAAGATAATAATAGGATACAAAAACTTTAAACAGTACCATTTGAAAGTATACAGGCAGGCCCTTGCACTACATGCTTTGGGGAATTCATCCATAAATCTGAGCACAAAAGAGATGGGTATCAGCTGACTTAGCAATTAAGGGGAGGGAGGACCTAATAAAAATGATTTGGGGACACTACAAAAAAAAGCCTCTGGCACTCTGCCTGAATTTAAAGCACAAATCACATTTCTAAACATTTTAGGGGGTGTTTGGGGTAAAGCATTACTATGGAGCTGATAAAATACATTGTTAATTGACTACATGAGGTGAATATAGGGGCATTAGAGCATGCTGGGGAGGTAAGTGAAGGCAAATATGTATGAAGGACATAAAAATCCAGCATGCATGAGGACAAAGGGGACATTCACAGCATATTACAATCATGGTAATTAGGGAATGAGGAAAGAAATACAATATATTATCAAACATTCAATACAATAAAATGTGATATTAAAGGATAAAAATCTTACCTTCATATACTCCTTCTGCAGGACCTGGATGATGGCAGAACAGGTCTCTGGGATAATGATCCCCAGAGCCTGGGGGGAGATGCCTGTCGAGAACTTCAAGTCCTGCAAGCTTCTCCCTGTCGCCAAGTACTGCAGGGTAGCGACGAGCCTCTGCTCCGGAGTGATGGCTTGCCTCATGCAGGTATCCTGCCTGCTAATATAGGGGGTCAGCGAAGCCAACAAACGGTGAAATACGGGGTCTGTCATCCTGAGAAAGTTCCTGAAATCATCAGGATTATTCTCACGGATCTCACGGAGCAAAGGCATATGAGAGAACTGGTCACGCTGAAGCAACCAATTCTTGGTCCATGAACTCCTCCCCACCCTGTTCATGGACTGGACTTGTGTCAAGGTCAGGACCCCAACACCAAGCCCCTGCACAGCACGAACTCTACGAGGAGTACGTATACGCAACATGGCTAGAAAACGGTCGGCTGCTCAGAACAAAGTAACAGAACGTACTGAAGAACAGCAAGGCCTGTGAAGAGGGACCTGAAAAACAGTAACAAACGAACAAGAACACACTGACTAAGTCACGCAGATCTTGCTTGCACGCACTGAAGAGCAGATACAAACCCACAAGCACAAACTGAACCGCAGAAAACGATCTGAAAGCCACGAGTCTGAAAAAGCGCGAATCGTCTCTCACCAAACTTTTACTAACACGAGATTAGCAAAAGGAGCCCAAAGGGTGCCGCGCTTGGCTCTGAACTGGTCTTTTCTAGTCTCGTCGTACGTGGTGTATGTGACCGCGTGGTTGGCGATCGGAAATTCCGACAACTTTGTGCGACCATGTGTACGCAAAACAAGTTTGAGCCAACATCCGTCGGAAAAAAATCCTAGGATTTTGTTGTCGGAATGTCCGATCAATGTCCGACCGTGTGTACGGGGCATTAGAGTAATATGAGCAGGAGGGGGGACCTCCTTTTCTACTGTATACAAGACTTGTATTTTGGATCTAATAGACAGTCCATGTTCAGCAACTAAACAAATCGTCTTGTTTTGTGCTTGTGAGCTGTTGATATCTAAATTCAGACTGGGAGGAAGTGGTATATGACGAAAGCACTCAAGCGGAGTGTGGGACGTTTCGTTACAAACACAATCCCAAAGCTCATGCCTAATAATAATTAATATTCTTGCACATGTTCCAGTGCAAAAAAGTTAGCAAACTCATTAACCACTTGCTGACCAGCCGCTGTCATTATACTGTGGCAGGTCGGCTCTATTGCGCGAATCACCGTAGGTGTACGTCGCTTCATGCAATAGATACAGTGGGAGCGCTTTACTTTCCTTCACGGTCCATAAGCTCTCCAGTGTGGGATTTGTCATGTTGGTCTTTCCAGGGACATGGCTGCTGATTGAAGATCGCAGTCTAATACCCCCTGCAGTCCCATCCTGGCATAATTACTTCATTTTCCTGTACCCACTCAGTAGCCTTTATCTGATATCGGAGAAACATTTATGGTACAGAAATGTAGTCATAAAGAATCAATGTATATAAAAATAATACATTTAATAGCGAATAATCAGTTGATGAACATGATTTGTGACAGACAAAATGAATAATAAACAATCAAACATATACAGATGATTAATACATGATTTACATGATATGTGAAATTGATAAAAGTTGTAATATGATACGGTTGTCAGGGCAAACTTATACTTGGCACCCATAGATGAACACTTTGAGTGTTTCATGGCCTGTTGACAATCGTCAGGAGTTGGATGCATGAATGAGCTAAAAGGTAATGAATAAATTGTTAAATTATCTATAGGGGTCCACCACTCCCCATAGATGGGAAAAAGGCGGAGAGGAAAAGGAAAAAAGGAAAGAAGAAACACTTTCAGTATTACTTACAAAGCAATCCATAAATAATGGTCAGCTCTAGGGAGTGGGATAGAATGGTGGCCCGACATAGATGGTCCCAACCGGGGTTGAGGCGGGAGATCCTTTAGACAGGACCCATGGGGAACAGCAGCCAGGGAGCGGGTCGGACAGTCACTATGCCATATAGTGAAATTTGTGCATAATTGACATCTGCCCAAATCTGTGTACAGATATAAAGCAAAATCATAAGAAGCAGTCAAAAAATGATGAGTTGCTTGACTGTATGTGGATGTGGGGTGAATGTGAGTGTGTATGCGTGCAAGTATAATTGAGTATGTGCAATGACACGGAATGTGTAGATAATGAAATTGATTACATTAAATAAAAAAGTATATATACTGTATCAGATATGTGTACATATACATATCAAAAACTATGGGTGCCAAGTATAAGTTTGCCCTAACAACAGTATACTATTACAACTTTTATCAATTTCACATATCATGTAAATCATGTATTAATCATCTGTATACATTTGATTGTTTATTATTCATTTTGTCTGTCACAAATCATGTTAATCAATTGATTATTCGCTATTAAATGTATTATTTTTATATACATTGATTCTTTATGAATCATCGGTTTTATTATGCTTATTATTATTATGAATTACCCCTATGGGATTGTGACTTTCAGTTTACTCATGTTTACTCCATACATTATTATACACCTCAACATGCCTCATGTAAGGTCCCAACTCCACTTCTTTTTTGTTTTCGCATAACATTTAGGGATGGAGGTATGCTGATGTTGTTCTAGGTTGAGACAGGTCACATTCATTTCTAGTTTTCTGTAACTTAGGGTGGTAGACACCCGCTCCTTTGTGACCTGTCCCACCTTATATTAATTAATTCCCTTTACTCATTCATTTGCAAAATTCTTCCCCCTTTTTTATTTTACTTAACACCCATATATACCATATTTAATTTACTTTCCATTATTATTTTTTTTTTTTTATTAATATTCTCAGTTGACCATCAATTAATATACCACTGCCCCATAATTGCGGATATAGAGAACATTTCATCAAGGGGTGCTGCTATGCACTCCACTCTATTAACCTTACAGGTCATGGGCGTTGAGTCTGACTGACTGCGTCATGATCCAGGGTTACGATGAGCTCAGGTCCTCCCCCCCCCGCTCGTCTCTTCCATGCGACGGGGCGGGGTCGGACCTTGGCTCACCGACGTCATGTGAGCGCGCCCCGCACTCGGCGCCATATGACGGCGCTGTGCGAGAGCATGCTTCTTCCATCCCACGTTTTAGCAGAGGGGTACGGACGCCCGCAGATTTGAGGGGGTCCTATACTCCTCTCCTTGGCTGCCACGTGGTATACATTACGTTGGTGGGGATCCACCCAGGACCGGGGGTAGCCGGGGTCACCACGAGGAATTTTTTTTGTGTTACACTTATTTTCAGTTAAGGTAATTGGGGACTTGCTTTATCACTTCCACATACCCTCTACACACACACACACACATACACGCACATACATATATACATACACCAACATACATACATACACCTACATACACCTACATACACCCAATATATATTTACATACATCAACACATAAACATATAAACTCGCGCACACACACACTCATATACATGACCACTGCATATGCACTAATTATCCACTGGCACATTTTCTCATTTTTGATATGTATATGTACACATATCTGATACAGTGTTTCACAAAAGTGAGTACATCCTTCACGTTTTTTGTAAATATTTTATTATATCTTTTAATGTGACAACACTGAAGAAATGACACTTTACTACAATGTAAAGTATTGAGTGTACAGCTTGTATAAATTTGCTGTCCCCTCAAAATAACTCAACACACAGCCATTAATGTCTAAATTGGTGGCAACAAAAGTGAGTACACCCCTAAGTGAAAATGTCCAAATTGGGCTCAATTACTCATTTTCCCTTCCTGATGTCATGTGATATGTTAGTGTTACAAGGTCTCAGGTGTGAATGGAGAACAGGTGTGTTAAATTTGGTGTTATTGCTCTCACTCTCTCATACTGGTCACTGGAAATTCAACATGGCACCTCATGGCAAAGAACTCTCTGAGGATCTGAAAAAAAAAATTGTTTCTCTACATAAAGATGGCCTAGGCTATAAGAAGATTGCCAAGACCCTAAAACTGAGCTGCAGCACGGTGGCCAAGACCATACAGCGGTTTAACAGGACAAGTTCTACTCAGAACAGGCCTCGCCATGGTCGACCAAAGAAGTTGAATGCACGTGCTCAGCATCATATCCAGAGGTTGTCTTTGGGAAATAGACGTATAAGTGCTGCCAGCATTGCTGCAGAGGTCTAAGGGGTGGGGGGTCAGCCTGTCAGTGCTCACACCATACGCCGCACACTGCATCAAATTGGTCTGCATGGCTGTTGTCCCAGAAGAAAGCCTTTTCTAAAGATGAAGCACAAGAAAGCCCACAAACAGTTTGCTGAAGACAAGCAGGCTAAGGACATGTATTACTGGAACCATTTCCTGCGGTCTGATGAGACCAAGATAAACGAATTTGGTTCAGATGGTATCAAGCGTGTGTGGTGACGACCAGGTGAGGAGTACAAAGACAAGCCTGCCTTGCCTACAGTCAAGCATGGTGGTGGGAGTGTCATGGTCTGGGGCTGCATGAGTGCTGCCGGTACTGGGGAGCTACGGTTCATTGAGGGAACCATGAATGCCAACATGTACTGTGACATACTGAAGCAGAGCATGATCCTTCCCTTTGGAGACTGGGCCACAGGGCAGTATTTGAACTTGATAAGGACCCCAAACATACCTCCAAGATGACCACTGCCTTGCTAAAGAAGCTCAGGGTAAAGGTGATGGACTGGCCAAGCATGTCTCCAGACCTAAACCCTATTGAGCATCTGTGGGGCATCCTCAAACGGAAGGTGGAGGAGCGCAAGGTCTCTAACATCCACCAGCTCCGTGATGTCGTCATGTGCTGGAAAATAATGGTGGCCACACAAAATATTGACACTTTGGGCCCAAATTGACCATTTACACTAAGGGGTGTACTCACTTTTGTTGCAAGCTGTTTAGACATTAATGGCTGTGTAGTGAGTTATTTTGAGGGGACAGCAAATTTACACTGTTATACAAGCTGTACGCTCACTACTTTGCATTGCAGCAAAGTGTCATTTCTTCAGTGTTGTCACATGAAAAGATATAATAAAATATTTACAAAAATGTGAGGGGTGTACTCACTTTTGTGAGATACTGTATATACTTTTTTATTTAATGTAATCAATTTCATTATCTACACATTCCCTGTCATTGCGCATACTCAATTATGTTTGCACGCATTCGCACTCACATTCACCCCACATCCACACAGGGTCAAGCAACTCATTTTTTAACTGCTTCTTATGATTTTACTTTATATCTGTACACAGATCTTGGCAGATGTCAATTATGCACACATTTCACTATATGGCATTGTGTAGTGGCTGTACGACCCGCTCCCTGGCTACTGTTCCCCATGGGTCCTGTTGGGACCATCTATGTCGGCCACCATTCTATCCTATTCCCTGGAGTTGGCCATTATTTATGAATTGCTCTGTAAGTAATACTGAAAGTTTTTATTCTTTTCTTTTTTCCTTTTCTTCTCTGCCTTGTTCCCATCTATGGGGAGTAGTGGATCCTTATAGATAATTTAACAATTTATTCATTACCTTTTATCTCATTCATACATCCAACTCCTAAAGATTGGCAACAGCCCATGAAACGCGTAGAGTGTTCATCTATGGGTGCCAAGTATAAGTTTGCCCTGACAACCGTATCATATTACAGCATTTTTTTTCAATTTCACATATTATGTAAATAATTTATTAATCATCTGTATATATTTGATATTAATTTTGTCTGTCACAAATCATGTTCCTCAATTGATTATTCGCTATTAAATGTATTATTTTTATATACATTGATTCATTATGACTACATTTCTGTACCATAAATGTTTTCACCATTATCGGTTATGCTTATTATTATTATTATTATTATTATTATTAATTACCCCTAGGGGACTGTGACATTCAATTTACTCATGTTTACTCCATACAATATTATACACATCAACATGCCTCATGTAAAGTCCCAACTCCACTTCTTTTCGCATAACATTTAGGATGGAGGTATGCTGATGTTGTTATTCTAGGTTGAGACAGGTCACATTCATTTCTAGTTTTCTTTATCTGATATCTTCTCTATTTGTGGGGTGCCTGAAGTGGTTAGCAGCGGGAACCAGTGGCGCCACTGCTGTGTCAGCCAATCAGGAGGCGAGTCCCACGGCTGAGGAACTCGTGGACATTGCTGGAGAGATGGGGCTCAGGTAAGTATTAGGGGGTGTTGGGGTAGATGCTGCACACAGAAGTTCTTTTCATCTTAATGCATAGAATGCATTGAGATAAAAAAAACCTTCTGACTTTACAACCACTTTAAGTTATGGACTGAAAGTAAAAGCATATGATTAGCCAGAAAAAAACATATCATAGTTTACCCAGCTTTTACACAGCCTGTGAAATGGAAACCTACATGGTTAATAAATGGCAACATAATTACACACCCCCTTGCTGTAGCTCTCCCTGTTTCTGTTTCACTTTCAAAGCTCATGCAGTAAAACGCCCAGTCATTCAACTTCCACCTTTCAATTACCAGATTTTTTAGAAGACAAAAGAAAAGATAACGTAAGGTAAGATCGTAAATTACTGAAATTCATACAAAAACAGCAGAAAATGAAAGCGTTTATAGTTGTTGGTAATGTTAATTTAAAAGTTGTGATTTTGTGTCAGTATAGCTCACTTCCTGGTTTTACAATTATACATTTCTACCATTGCACTTACAATTAGAAAAAAGTCAAACTAAATTTTTAATGTACAGATGATTTATTTAAGGATTTATATGGGCCATAAGCATTTTTTATTATTTTTTTAGCTTTAAAAGCTGTGAGGATTTCACCCAAATGTAGCGCTTTTCACAAAAAAATTGATATCCTGTTAAATTGATGTTGTGTGGTGTGTACCTCAAAAGTCTGTCCTTCTTCCTACTAAAAATATTGTATACGCAGGGCTTTTTTTTTCTCAGTGAACAGGTGCAGGTACCCTCCCCACCCCCAACTCACCCTTGTCTCTGCCCACTACCCACCTCCAGCACCACCTCCTTTTAAAGAATAAATTGAGTATTAGTGCCAGGAAGCTAGCTGTTAGGTAATTTGGATAGAGTAAAATCCCCAAATCCTCACTATATTTAATAGGTACGATGCCCGGCAGTTGTGGAGAGGCGACTCTTTGTACATCTTGCCGCATGTATGCGTTCCTTGATCATCCGATCGAGGTCGAATACTGCTGTGCAAAATGTAAACACATTGTTTCCCTGGAAGCCCAGGTTCTGAATCTGGGGAAGCAACTGTCAGCACTGCGAAGTCCCTCCATACTAAAGGTGAGCCAGGAACGTACACGGCAGGTGCCGGCAGGGGCCAGCACAGAGGCGGGTGGAGACAAAGAGGTGCAGGCACTAGCAAAGAGTAGATGGGTGACAGTCAGGAGGGGTAGAGGGGGAAGTGCCAGAGAGGCCGATCCAGGACTGGAGCATCCCAATAAGTACACTCCATTGAGTGACATTGGTGAAACCAGTCAGGGACCAGCACTGCTGGAGATGAGGGACTCTCCTAGCTGCCAGGGGAAGAACTCCTCCAGTGAGAGTGGGGGGGCAGCAAAGGGAAAGGAAAGACAGATTCTGGTGGTAGGGGACTCAATTCTTAGAAGGACAGAGAGGGCAATCTGTAACTAAGACCTGAAGCGCCGAACAGTATGTTGTCTACCGGGCGCTCGGGTTCGGCACATCACGGATCTTGTGGACAGATTACTGGGAGGGGCTGGGGAAGACCCGGCTGTCATGGTGCACGTTGGCACCAATGACAAAGTCAGAGGCAGATGGAGTGTCCTAAAGAACGATTTTAGGGACTTAGGTGCTAAATTGAGGAAAAGGACCTCCAAGGTAGTGTTCTCAGGAATACTACCGGTACATCGAGCCACACCAGAAAGGCAGAGGGAGATTAGGGAAGTAAACAGGTGGCTGAAGAGCTGGTGTAGTAAGGAGGGGTTTGGGTTCCTGGAGGACTGGGCCGACTTCTCAGTCGGTAACCGGTTCTATAGAAGGGACGGACTGCACCTAAATGAGGAGGGTGCAGATCTGCTGGGAATGAAGATGGCCAAAAAGTTAGAGGGGTTTTTAAACTAGGCGATGGGGGGGAGGGTCCAGAGACAGTGATAGCCAGCGCGGAAGATATTCCAGAGGGTAGTATTGGGGGCATTAGTGATAGGTTAACCAAAGCACAAAAACACAAGGTGAGTATAGTAGCAAGTCCTAGTTGCAATCTTGAAACACCCAATACGAGGACAATATGCGACCGGTCTAAACTATGTGGCATGTTCACCAATGCCAGGAGCATGGCGGACAAGATGGGTGAACTAGAGATACTGTTGTACAAGGAGGATTTGGATTTTGTGGGAATTTCAGAGACCTGGTTCAACAGCAAGTCCTAGTTGCAATCTTGAAACACCCAATACGAGGACAATATGCGACCGGTCTAAACTATGTGGCATGTTCACCAATGCCAGGAGCATGGCGGACAAGATGGGTGAACTAGAGATACTGTTGTACAAGGAGGATTTGGATTTTGTGGGAATTTCAGAGACCTGGTTCAACAGCTCTCATGATTGGCTGGCAAACATTCAAGGGTATACCCTATACCGCAAGGATAGAGAGGGTAAAAAAGGGGGAGGGGTATGCCTATATATCAAGAATAATGTACAAGTGAATGTGAGAGATGACATCACTGAGGGAGCTAGTGAGGAGGTGGAATCCTTATGGGTAGAGCTCCAAAGGGATGAAGCTAAGGGGAAAATAATACTGGGAGTATGCTATAGGCCCCCTAACCTGAGGGAGGAAGTGGAGACGGATCTCCTATCACAAATTGGATTAGCAGCAAGGATGGGAAGTGTTATCATAATGGGGGATTTTAATTATCCAGACATAGACTGGGCGGAGGGAACCGCGCATTCATTTAAGGCTCGCCAGTTCCTTAATGTCTTGCAGGACAATTTTATGGGTCAGATGGTAGACGCACCAACTAGAAATAAAACATTACTGGATCTACTGATTACCAACAATACAGACCTGATCACAGATGTGGAAATACGGGGCAATTTAGGTAACAGCGATCACAGGTCAATTAGTTTCAGTATAAATCACACAAATAGGAAACATGAAGGGAACACAAAGACACTGAATTTCAAAAGAGCCAACTTCCCTAAACTACAAACCTTGCTAAAAGGCATAAATTGGGATAAAATATTAGGAACAAAGAATACGGAGGAGAGATGGGTTTGCTTTAAGAGCATATTAAATAAGGGCATTAGCCAATGTATCCCATTGGGTAATAAATTTAAAAGAGCGAACAAAAATCCTGGATGGCTTAACTCCAATGTAAAAATGCATATAAAAGCAAAGGAGAAGGCCTTCAAAAAATACGAGGTTGAGGGATCATCCTCAGCATTCAGACTTTATAAAGAATGCAATAAGAAATGTAAGGGTGCAATTAGGACGGCTAAGATAGAACATGAAAGATACATAGCGGAGGAGAGCAAAAAAAATCCCAAGAAATTCTTTAAGTATGTAAACAGTAAAAAAGGGAGGACAGACCATATTGGCCCCATAAAGAATGAGGAAGGACATCTGGTTACAAAGGATGGGGAGATGGCAAATGTATTGAATTTATTCTTCTCCTCAGTATTCACGAGTGAATCGGGGGGCTTCAGTAACCAAAACTGCAGTGTTTATCCTCATGACACAACACAGGAAGCACCTACATAGTTAACAGAGGACGGAATTAAAATTAGACTTGAGAAACTTAACATTAATAAATCACCGGGACCAGATGGCTTGCATCCGAGGGTACTTAGGGAACTCAGTCAGGTGATTGCCAGACCGTTGTTCCTAATTTTTACAGACAGTTTATTGACTGGAATGGTACCAGCTGATTGGAGAAAAGCCAATGTAGCACCAATATTTAAAAATGGCCCAAAAAACATCCCTGGGGATTAAAGACCAGTTAGCCTAACATCAATAGTATGTAAACTCTTGGAGGGGATGATAAGGGACTATATACAAGATTTTAGTAATAAGAATGATATCATTAGCAGTAATCAGCATGGATTCATGAAGAATCGTTCTTGCCAAACCAATCTATTAACCTTCTATGAGGAGGTGAGTTGCCATCTAGATAAAGGAAGGCCCGTAGACGTGGTGTATCTGGATTTTGCAAAAGCATTTGACACAGTTCCCCATAAACGTTTACTGTACAAAATAAGGTCCGTTGGCATGGACCATAGGGTGAGTACATGGATTGAAAACTGGCTACAAGGGCTTGTTCAGAGGGTGGTGATAAATGGGGAGTACTCAGAATGGTCAGGGGTGGGTAGTGGGGTTCCCCAGGGTTCTGTGCTGGGACCAATCCTATTTAATATGTACATAAACGACCTGGAGGATGTAATAAACAATTCAATCTCTGTATTTGCAGACGATACTAAGCTAAGCAGGGCAATAACTTCTCTGCAGGATGTGGAAATCTTGCAAAAAGACCTGAACAAATTAATGGGGTGGGCGACTACATAGCAAATGAGGTTCAATGTAGAAAAATGTAAAATAATGCATTTGGGTGGCAAAAATATAAATGCAATCTATACACTGGGGGGAGAACCTCTGGGGGAATCTAGGATGGAAAACCTGGGGGTCCTAGTAGATGATAGGCTCAGCAATGGCATGCAATGCCAAGCTGCTGCTAATAAAGCAAACAGAATATTGGCATGCATTAAAAGGGGGATCAACTCCAGAGATAAAACGATAATTCTCCCACTCTACAAGACTCTGGTACGGCCGCACCTGGAGTATGCTGTCCAGTTCTGGGCACCAGTCCTCAGGAGGGATGTACTGGAAATGGAGCGTGTACAAAGAAGGGCAACAAAGCTAATAAAGGGTCTGGAGGATCTTAGTTATGAGGAAAGGTTGCGAGCACTGAACTTATTCTCTCTGGAGAAGAGACGCTTGAGAGGGGATATGATTTCAATTTACAAATACTGTACTGGTGACCCCACAATAGGGATAAAACTTTTTCGCAGAAGAGAGTTTAATAAGACTCGTGGCCACTCATTACAATTAGAAGAAAAGAGGTTTAACCTTAAACTACGTAGACGGTTCTTTACTGTAAGAGCGGCAAGGATGTGGAATTCCCTTCCACAGGCGGTGGTCTCAGCGGGGAGCATTGATAGCTTCAAGAAACTATTAGATAATCACCTGAATGACCGCAACATACAGGGATATGTAATTAAATACTGACACATAATCACACACATAGGTTGGACTTGATGGACTTGTGTCTTTTTTCAACCTCACCTACTATGTAACTATGTAAATTCTTCAGCAGTAACAATAGATTATCCCACCAGCAACAATAAAACCTCCAGTAGCAACAGTGAATCCACCAAGATCAAAGTATTCTGGCGCATGCAGTATGTGAAGAGGCAGCACAGAAAGGTATACACCTATTTGAGCTGTGACTGTCCATAAGGTCCCTGGTTTAGTACCAAACAGAAGTCTATATACAAGGTGCATACGATGTGGAGCACTGGCGGCTGCTATCCTCAGAGTTGAGCCAGCTCAATCTCTATACTATCTTGAAAGAAAGCTTTCCTGAATCCTTGTCTTGGAGCCTGGTCTCCTGCCTTTGGTAGCCACATTCGTGAGTTTGGCTGTGTGACTATTATTACCATTACTGTTACCCTGTTGTGAATGTTCATGTTCTGATCTCTGGAAAGACCCTTTAAGGTACCTGTTCAACAGGGGGTCCCCTGATTGCCCCGCAATTTTCTTCCTCAGGAGACTGTCTCTATCTATGTACTGCTAGCGGTTGACTTACACCTGTGGCCTCATCCTGCATTGGCACCTTACACTCAAGGAACTCATACCTGCAGACTGTACCTGTGCTACAGGGGCTTCCTGATCCTTATTGGGATTTAAGGATCCTTATTGGAATTTAAGGATCACTACGGACCTCCCCATGGAGTTTCATTGACACCTGTTGAACTTTACTATTTGTATATACAATAATTCTGCGCTACCAAAAGGGGGAAATGGAAAGCAGCTAACACAACCAACAAATGTAGAAAACAGACAAAAAAATAAGTGTAGCGCTCAGGAAGGGGATAAAATGGGGTCTAAGAACTGACAGTTCAAAGTTCATGTGCTGACAAAAACATCCTTGGGGAAAAGATGGAAATGTGAAGTCCTCTGGAACAAATCTCAACTTCGGTAAAAATCCTCTGTAGAGGAAGCCCACACACCACCAATGATAATCAAGAGGCTTACCAGACTTGGTGGACCCAACAAGGCATACGCCAGGTGAGGTCAATCAGGCTTAAGTGGTGCTGGGCTGGAACGAGTGCAGAAGAGCAGGGATGATGGAATGATTTCCACGTGACTGTGTCCCTCCAACGTGGTCCGGCTCAAAGGTCTTGTCACTCGAATCCGTGTATAGTTGAATAAAGGAAAAAAGGATGGGCCAAATAGTGTGAATCCGTATAAATAAAATTTATTAAAATAAAAAGCATACACTCACTTGAAAAGTGTCTAAAAAACAGCGCTGTGAAGAAGTGGCGACAGTGGGGTCCTACCCGACGCGTTTCGTCTGCATAGACGTCATCTAGGGGGATCCCCCCACTGTAGCCACCCAAATATATATAGAGAAATCTTAAAAGTAATGTTAAACAGCTCCACGGATGTTAAAACCGTCACTTCCGGTATTGGGGGAAAATGGCCGACCGGCGTGCGTTCCACGTCGGCCCACATGCGTTCCACGCCTCATAGTGAAGGGCGCCGGAAGTGGAACGAAAATGAGTGATTTGAGATGAATGGAATATAAATCCCTGTATGTTTTAATACAGAAAAGCTCAAACACTGTTATCAAAAGTAAATATAAAGATGAATGTCGAATAGTGGGGATATGATGTGCATACGATCTGGGAGATAGTAATGTGTACTGCGCATGCGCCGGGAGGGCGAACGACGGAATGATGTGCGTACACTGTGAAAACAAATATACTGCGCATGCGCCAGAAAGGCGACGGAATGACGTCAGAAATCTGAACGTCATGTGAAGAAAATGTAGGATGTGTGTATAGTGTGGGCCTGCCGTAGGGGCGGGCAAAATGCAAATGTCTGGATGGTCATGATGAAAAACCAAAACACCAGGGAGGCCAGGGGAACGTCAAAAATATAAAAACCGTGCGTGAAATGATACGAGCCTCCGATGGAGGCGGACTATGTGAAATAACCAAGATGTTGGAGTGACAGGCCATGACTCAATCATTATGTGACAGGCCGTAACACCATAGTTATCTAAAGGGATAGCACAATATAAAAATAACCGTGTTGTGTGTAACTGGCAACTAAGTGCCTAATATGTGCAGCCAGGGTGGACTGGAAGGTTGATATGTAGGCAATGAAGCCAAATGTGCAGATCCAAAAACTTGTGTGAGAAGTAATGTGAAAATAAAATATAGTGTGGTATGGGGGGGCGAAAATTCTCATGGAGACGAATTGAGGGGATAAATTGGTAAGAGGGGGTTGGGAACAACCAATATAAATAACCAATAAAAATACACAATCATGGAGCTGATTTCCATATAGGATAACTGGCATAGTAAACATATAGCTAACATTGGTGAGCACAATGATGTAATTCCATATGTGGAAGGCATCATCTGTGTATATATTGTACATACATAACCTAAGTGGTATGGGTACATAAAAATGAGCATTCGTGTACACAAGGTTATATAATTGTAACAAAAATCAGGTAAACAGAAGGCCAAAGAGAGGAGAGGGGAATACAATATAGATGGGACTGCTTATGCAAATGGAATGATGCATAGACAATGGAGAATAAATAGAAAATGGAAAAATTAGAAAAAATAGAAAAAAATTTTGAAAAAAATTCAAAAAGTTCATATTATGTTATCAATGATCAAGAAAGAGAACGTATGTGGGCGGGACCAAATTGGGAAAAAGGTGACAACCTCAGGCTTTATTAATAAAAGCGTTGATATCAATTTCAACGTTCATACCCAGGGGGTGGAGAGTACGGAGCTCATGGATCCAATAGGTCTCCAAACGGGACACACCCCTGGTCATGGCCCCACCCCTCCAAGGAGGGACATATCTATCAATAACCACAAATTGCGTGCCATCAATCACCCGGTTATGTTGTAACTTGTAGTGGCGAGGGACAGTATGTTTAGTGTCCCCCCTTTAATGAGTGCAATATGTTCTGCCACTATTATGGCGAAGGAACGGATGGTTCGGCCCACATATTGTTTACCACAGTGACAAGTAATCAGGTACACAATGTGGCTGGTGGTACACGTGCAAAATTGTCTGATTGGGTATGTCCTGTGGGTGACTGATGACCTGAATGATACCGTCTTCCTACCTATGCCTGAATTATGTTGGCAGACATTACATCTCCTACAAGAGTAAAATCCCTCCATCTCATAAAAGAGGGGTTGACGTATGGGAGGGTTGATGATGTTGGGGGCAATCTTACTCTGTAAGGTTGGGGCACCTTTGAAGATAACTCTAGCCTTATTGGGTATGACATTACCCAAAATGCGGTCATTTCTAAGGATGTCCCAATGTTTGGTGAGGATGGCTTTGATACATCTATGCTGGTTGGAGAAAGAAGTCAAAAGAGACCACTTGAAGGCATCGTCTGGTTCTCTCACAGGCCTGACTTCCAGAAGGGATTCCCTATTAGTTGCAAGGGCATGTTGGTATTCTCGGTCAACAAGGCAAGGGTCGTAATCCTTATCCATAAATTTAGCCTTGAGAAGTGCCGATTGTGTTGTAAAAGAGTCGGTGGTTGAGCAATTTCTTTGTAGTCTAAGAAATTGGCTCCGAGGTACCGAGCCAAGCCAAGACCGGTGGTGGCAGCTGTCAGTTGGTATGAAGCTATTCCGGTCTGTGGCTTTGAAATGTGTCTTGAATTGAAAAACCCCTTCATTTAATTCTATCTCCAAATCCAGGAAGTTGATTTTATGGTTACTAGCTGTATGGGATAGGGGGATGCCACGATCGTTGTCATTCAAACGTTCGAAAAATGAGTCCAACGTCTCGGCACTACCCTTCCATAGGAGGAGGATGTCGTCAATATATCGTGCCCACACGATAAGGGACGGATCCCTATTGGTATAGACGACATCCTCCTCCCACTTCGCCATAAATCAGTTGGCGAGGCTAGGGGCGAACTTAGCGCCCATGGCCACGCCACGTAGTTGGAGATAAAACTGTTGGTTGAACCAGAAATAACTGCGTTTGGTGGCAAATTCAAGTAATTCAATGACAAATGCACACTGAAAAGGAGCGATGGTGGGTTCCTTCTCTAAAAAATATTTGACCGCTTCCAATCCCTTGTCCTGGGGTATACAAGTATACAGGGAGGCGACGTCAGCGGTGGCAATAATATGCTCACCTTGTAGATTTAGACTCTCAAGTAGACGTATGGTGGCCCCCGTATCCTTCAAGTAAGAAGGCATACGTCTAACTAGGGGTTGTAAGTAGAAGTCAATGTATCGGCCTATACGTGAGGTGACAGAGTCTATCCCACTCACGATAGGCCGACCAGGTGGTTGAACTGGGTTCTTGTGCACCTTGGGTAAATAATAAATAGTGGGAACCCTGGGTGCTAAAGGTACCAAAAAGTCTCTTTCCTTTTTATTTAAAATTCTTTGGTCGTAACCCCTCTTTATAATATCAGAAAGCTCTCTTTTAAAGGAAGACGTGGGATTGTTGGGCAATGTTTTATATGTATCAGGTTCTCCCAAGATCCTATACATTTCGGACATGTAATCCTTTTTATCCAAAACAACAATGCCACCACCCTTGTCAGCCGGGCGGATGACAAGGTCCTTCTGTGAACATAAAGACTTAAAGCCTTGATTAGAGAAAGGGTAGTGACCAAGTCCCTGAATATAGTGATGGCTGGCGCCATGGGGACAGGTGGGGTGAATAATGAGGGATTGGACAGACCAGAGTGGAGTGTCCCCGAAGTGGCCATAATCTCATTTCTAATAGGATTAGAGACAAGATAGCGCTGAATATGTAATTTGCGTATGAATTTGTGAATATCCATAAATGTGCCAAAACGATCGAGCTTCTTGGGGGGGGCAAATTTAAGTCCCTTGTCAAGCACTGAGAGCTCCTCGACCGTAAGTGGTTTGGTGCTCAGATTAAAAACACCTTGGCCTCTCATGTTCTCCTCCTTCTTTTTCCTCCTTCGAATTTTCCACCCTCCCCTGGTGCCTCTCTTGAGTCTGCGCCCCTTTTTCTGGGTCTGTGGTCCTTGTGAAAAACCTGCCCACTGTGTGAGTTGGTACTGGAGGGATAGTAACTGTGGGTTGGTTGGTTGTACATGGGACCTGAATCATATCTGTGTCGGTCCCTGTATTCACCATCACATGTATCCTGTAGGGGGAGGAACCTATTGTTAGTAATTGGGGGGGGAGGTTCATGACAATAGGAATTGGCAGAATGTGTATCAACATAGGCACCATGTCGGGATGTGGAAACATCACGTTGTCCTGAATATGAGTCAGAGGGCATGTTGTGACCTCGTTGTCCCCTACCCCCACGTTTGCCTCTATTGTGACCCCTACCCCTCTGATTGGCATAAGGGGTATAAGGGTTTGCAGATCTATACCTATCTATACCTATCTTTCCTGATCATTGATAACATAATATGAACTTTTTGAATTTTTTCAAAATTTTTTTCTATTTTTTCTAATTTTTCCATTTTCTATTTATTCTCCATTGTCTATGCATCATTCCATTTGCATAAGCAGTCCCATCTATATTGTATTCCCCTCTCCTCTCTTTGGCCTTCTGTTTACCTGATTTTTGTTACAATTATATAACCTTGTGTACACGAATGCTCATTTTTATGTACCCATACCACTTAGGTTATGTATGTACCATATATACACAGATGATGCCTTCCACATATGGAATTACATCACTGTGCTCACCAATGTTAGCTATATGTTTACTATGCCAGTTATCCTATATGGAAATCAGCTCCACGATTGTGTATTTTTATTGGTTATTTATATTGGTTGTTTCCAACCCCCTCTTACCAATTTATCCCCTCAATTCGTCTCCATGAGAATTTTCGCCCCCCCATACCACACTATATTTTATTTTCACATTACTTCTCACACAAGTTTTTGGATCTGCACATTTGGCTTCATTGCCTACATATAACTCTTCCAGTCCACCCTGGCTGCACATATTAGGCACTTAGTTGCCAGTTACACACAACACGGTTATTTTTATATTGTGCTATCCCTTTAGATAACTATGGTGTTACGGCCTGTCACATAATGATTGAGTCATGGCCTGTCACTCCAACATCTTGGTTATTTCACATAGTCCGCCTCCATCGGAGGCTCGTATCATTTCACGCACGGTTTTTATATTTTTGACGTTCCCCTGGCCTCCCTGGTGTTTTGGTTTTTCATCATGACCATCCAGACATTTGCATTTTGCCCGCCCCTACGGCAGGCCCACACTATACACACGTCCTACATTTTCTTCACATGACGTTCAGATTTCTGACGTCATTCCGTCGCCTTTCTGGCGCATGCGCAGTATATTTGTTTTCACAGTGTACGCAAGTCATTCCGTCGTTCGCCCTCCCGGCGCATGCGCAGTACACATTACTATCTCCCGGATCGTATGCACATCATATCCCCACTATTCGACATTCATCTTTATATTTACTTTTGATAACAGTGTTTGAGCTTTTCTGTATTAAAACATACAGGGATTTATATTCCATTCATCTCAAATCACTCATTTTCGTTCCACTTCCGGCGCCCTTCACTATGAGGCGTGGAACGCATGTGGGCCGACGTGGAACGCACGCCGGTCGGCCATTTTCCCCCAATACCGGAAGTGACGGTTTTAACATCTGTGGAGCTGTTTAACATTACTTTTAAGATTTCTCTATATATATTTGGGTGGCTACAGTGGGGGGATCCCCCCAGATGACGCGTCGGGTAGGACCCCACTGTCGCCACTTCTTCACAGCGCTGTTTTTTAGACACTTTTCAAGTGAGTGTATGCTTTTTATTTTAATAAATTTTATTTATACGGATTCACACTATTTGGCCCATCCTTTTTTCCTTTATTCAACTATACACGGATTCGAGTGACAAGACCTTTGAGCCGGACCACGTTGGAGGGACACAGTCACGTGGAAATCATTCCATCATCCCTGCTCTTCTGCACTCGTTCCAGCCCAGCACCACTTAAGCCTGATTGACCTCACCTGGCGCATGCCTTGTTGGGTCCACCAAGTCTGGTAAGCCTCTTGATTATCATTGGTGGTGTGTGGGCTTCCTCTACAGAGGATTTTTACCGAAGTTGAGATTTGTTCCAGAGGACTTCACATTTCCATCTTTTCCCCAAGGATGTTTTTGTCAGCACATGAACTTTGAACTGTCAGTTCTTAGACCCCATTTTATCCCCTTCCTGAGCGCTACACTTATTTTTTTGTCTGATCTTTACTATTTGACCTGGGGTTCCCACCCCCATCATTAAGCCTAAGCTCTGCCTTTCTGCTTTACATTGGTTGGCCCTAAGGTCTATTGCAGGTAATGGGACTGACCAATGCTGACTTAATGTGTGGTGTTTCTTTTGTCCTGATCTGTTTTATTTTACAATTTGTATTGATGTTCATTGTGTATAGGTTGGCCTCGCCACCTCTGTTGTGTCCTTCCTACTCCCCCCTCTTCCCGCTCTTCCCTCCCACCTCCTCATCCAAACCCCTTCACCGATTTCCTGCTCCGTTCCCTCATTTCCTCCTCCCTCTTCCTGCCCTACCCTCCCTTTTATGAGTGTTAGTGGTGTTCAGGCCCCCCTCTTACTAACATTTTATTGCTTGTGGTTATTTTTTATATTATTGGTCATTCAGAAACTCAAGCGGGCCTTGGGGGGATGTGGAAATTGTGCTTGCACTATGCCACCCCCCGCTCCCCTAAATTGCTACTACTCCAGGTTCCTTTACTGTTAATCTTCTGTTTGATGATGTTGCTTCCCCCGATTTCTATGGGGCTTTTTATACCCATCGTGCATACCTTTTTCCCATCCCCCTTCCCTATCCTACCTTACTAGGCCCCTCCCTCCCCTGACCTCACCCTTAGCCCTTTATCCCCACCCCTCCCACGCACGCTTGGTTCCGATATTTGTGGCCTGCAATTTCCTTATGCCCTATTTTTTCTCCATGGGAGCTACTGTTGCCCTAACATTTGCAGCCATGTGTCCGGTGGTGGAGCCACCCCCCCCAGACATCCTCTATTGTCGGGATGTATTCCACCTATTTGATGGTTTTTGTCTACAGCTACCATTTACCTCTTAATTTTCTTTCTTTTCTCTCTCTTTTTCCTTTGTTTCCCATTTTTTTCTCCCACCCCCTTTCTTCTCTTCTTCCAGGGTGCTGGGTCCCTGCCTGAACAACAGCCACTTATTGACAGGGGCTTCTGTTGTCCTTTTTTTGCTGATAAGCATTTTCACTTTTTCACACCATGGCTACTCTCCTTCTGAAAATTCACTCACAAAACATCCATGCTTTTAATTTGCTCCTTAAGAGATCTAAGGTATTCCACCACCTTAAATCTCAACATGTGGATACAGTATGTTTGCAGGAGACCAGGTTTGCTCAGTCCTCCTCTCCCCGGTTTCTCTCCCTGCATTATCTATTGTTCTATACTGCCTCGGCCACTGAAAAACATAGAGGTGCTTTGATTGCATTCAAACGCAATTTTCCTTTCACTTGTGTGCTGGAGATTGCAGATCCTACTGGTCGGTACTTACTTTTGCAGGGCACTTTATGGGACCAAGATGTGACTATTGTTTCCTACTACGCACCTAATAGATTTCAACACAGGTTTTCCTCACACATCAGTAGAGTGGACTCCCAACACCAGAAGCACTTGCTCCTCCTCATGGACTTTTCTAATTCTGCCCTAGACAGACGATATTCGCAAGGGGCTACTCTCTCTCATGATCAGGCGCATGAGGCTCAAGTGTGCACAGTTCTCCAAACCTTTGGTTTGATAGACATCTGGAGGGAGCTCCATGCTAATGCCCGTGACTTTATGTACTATTCCAACCCACATGATAGCTTTTGTAGGATTGATCATGTTTTTATGCAAGTACATCAACTTCCACTAGTTAGCAAGATCTCTGTCCCTTCCCCACCATGGTCTGACCATGACCCGTTGGTGTTTCTTGTTTCCCTTTTGGGCCTTACCAAACGCCCCTTACATTGGTGGATTAATGAATCACTTTTGACTACTCAAGCCACCTGTCAGCATATCCAGTCTTCTATACAAACATACTTTGCTGACAACGTGGGCCCAGTTACTTCAGCTGTGTTCCCATGGGAGGCCTATGAGGCTATGGTTAATGGCCACATTATCCAGCTCTCTTCCTCGCATAAACAGAACAGGGAACATTGCATCACTGAACTTCATTCTCTCTTAGCGACAGCGAATGTACTTTGAAAGGCACGCCTCGCTGCAGCGCATAGGAGAGCTTGTGATACCCCGGCGATGGACATTGGATCTATCTCCTTTGCGCCTTTTGAGCTAAAAAGGCCTTACAGTGGACAAAACACAAGTATTATACATGCACTGATAAACCTGGGCCTATGTTGGCCAAGAAACTGAACTCTATGGAAAACCCGTATAGACCAGTTTTTGCTTCAGACACGGACAGGGGGTCTTGCCTCTAATCCTCTACAGATCTTGTCTGGCTTCTCTGAGTTTCTTTTCTCATATATGCCAAGCCAGGCCCATTTCCCCTACATCAAGCCGAACAGTTCTTTCGTGAACTGAACCTTTCTAAGCTTCCAGAAGGGGCTCACAATGCCCTTAATGCCAACATTTCAGAGGCTGAAGTTCTCTAGGCGATTAAATCTCTAAAACCCCTCTAAAGTTCTGGGCATGGATAGGTTTCCAGGCCTATATATCCACCAACCACAGGCTGATATATTCTGCTATCATGTCCTGGACACACTATGACATGATTATGCATTTCCTACATTTTAATGAAAATTCACAGTGCCCTCCTCGAGATCATCCCAACCACGATAAATTGTATAAAATACGCCCCCTAATTATTTTTCCAAACGATTTGCTCAAGTGTTTGTCCCAGACCAAAATATATGTGCGGACGAATCCCTTATCCACTTTACTGGCTGGTTTTAGTTCAAACAATATATTCCCAGCAAGAGGGCCAAGTATGGGTTAAAATTGAATAAACTGTGTGATAGAGCCACTGGATACGTGTACACCTTCCATGTTTATGAAGGAAAAGACTCCCAGCTCCAGCCCCCTAATTGCCCAACATATATCGGAACCAGTGGTGCAATTGTCTGGGAGCTGGCATACCCCTTGTTCAAAAAAGTGTATAATTTACAGTGGGGATGGAAAGTATTCAGACCCACTTAAATTTTTCACTCTTTGTTATATTGCAGCCATTTGCTAAAATCATTTAAGTTCATTTTTTTCCTCATTAATATACACAGTACCCCATATTGACAGAAAAACACAGAATTGTTGACATTTTTGCAGATTTATTAAAAAAGAAAAACTGAAATATCACATGGTCCTAAGTATTCAGACCATTTGCTGTGACAATCATATATTTAACTCAGGTGCTGTCCATTTCTTCTGATCATCCTTGAGGTAGTTCTACACCTTCATTTGAGTCCAGCTGTGTTTGATTATACTGATTGGACTTGATTAGGAAAGCCACACACCTGTCTATATAAGACTTTACAGCTCACAGTGCATGTCAGAGCAAATGAGAATCATGAGGTCAAAGGAACTGCCTGAAGAGCTCAGAGACAGAATTGTGGCAAGGCACAGATCTTGCCAAGGTTACCAAAAAATTTCTGCTGCACTTAAGGTACCTAAGAGCACAGTGGCCTCCATAATCCTTAAATGGAAGACATTTGGGATGACCAGAACCCTTCCTAGAGCTGGCCATCCGGCCAAACTGAGCTATCGGGGGAGAAGAGCCTTGGTGAGAGAGGTAAAGAAGAACCCAAAGATCACTGTGGCTGAGCTCCAGAGATGCAGTCGGGAGATGGGAGAAAGTTGTAGAAAGTCAACCATCACTGCAGCCCTCCACCAGTTGGGGCTTTATGGCAGAGTGGCCCGTGGAAGCCTCTCCTGAGTGCAAGACACATGAAAGCCCGCATGGAGTTTGCTAAAAAAATACCTGAAGGACTCCAAGATGGTGAGAAATAAGATTCTCTGGTCTGATGAGACCAAAATAGAACTTTGTGGCCTTAATTCTAAGCGGTATGTGTGGAGAAAACCGGGCACTGCTCATCACCTGTCCAATACAGTCCCAACAGTGAAGCATGGTGGTGGCAGCATCATGCTGTGCAGGTGTTTTTCAGCTGCAGGGACAGGACGACTGGTTGCAATCAAGGGAAAGATGAATGCGGCCAAGTACAGGGATTGCTGGATTGCCACTGTAAATATTGGGACATCGACACAATTCTAATCTTTTTGGCTCTATACACCACCACAATGGATTTGAAATGAAACGAACAAGATGTGCTTTAACTGCAGACCTTCAGTTTGTATATGTGCCTCCCACTTTTTAAGGGACCAAAAGTAATGAGACAAATGGCTGCTCAGCTGTTCCATGGCCAGGTGTGTGTTATTCCCTCATTATCCCATTTACAAGGAGCAGATAAAAGGTCCAGAGTTCATTCCAAGTGTGCTATTTGCGTTTGGAATCTGTTGCTGTCAACTCTCAATATGAGATCCAAAGAGCTGTCGCTATCAGTGAAGCAAGCCATCATTAGGCTGAAAAAACAAAACAAACCCATCAGCGAGATAGCAAAAACATTAGGTGTGGCCAAATCAACTGTTTAGAACATCCTTAAAAAGAAAGAACGCACCGGTGAGCTCAGGAACACCAAAAGACCCGAAAAACAACTGTGGTGGATGACCGAAGAATTCTTTCCCTGGTGAAGAAAACACCCTTCACAACAGTTGACCAGATCAAGAACACTCTCCAGGAGGTAGGTGTATGTGTGTCAAAGTCAACAATCAAGAGAAAACTTCACCAGAGTAAATACAGAGGGTTCCCCACAACAAGCAACATCTAAAAAAGCCTTCACAGTTCTGGAACAACATCCTATGGACAGATGAGACCATGATCAACTTGTACCAGAGTGATGGGAAGAGAAGAGTATGGAGAAGGAAAGGAACTGCTCATGATCCAAAGCATACCACCTCATCAATGAAGCATGGTGGTGGTAGTGTCATGGCGTGGGCATGTATGGCTGCCAATGGAACTGGTTCTCTTGTATTTCTTGATGATGCTGATAAAAGCAGCAGGATGAATTCTGAAGTGTTTCGGGCAATATTATTTGCTCATATTCAGCCAAATGCTTCAGAACTCATTGGACGGCGCTTCACAGTGCAGATGGACAATGACCCGAAGAATACTGCGAAAGCAACCAAAGAGTTTTTTAAAAGAAAGAAGTGGAATGTTATGCAATGGCCAAGTAACTCACTTGACCTGAATCCGATTGAGCATGCATTTCACTTGCTGAAGACAAATCTGAAGGGAAAATGCCCCAAGAACAAGCAGGAACTGAAAACAGTTGCAGTAGAGGCCTGGCAGAGCATCACCAGGGATGAAACCCAGCTCCTGGTGATGTCTATGCTTTCCAGACTTCAGGCTGTAATTGACTGCAAAGGATTTGCAACCAAGTATTAAAAAGTGAAAGTTTGATGGATGATTGTTAATCTGTCCTATTACTTTTGGTCCCTTAAAAAGTGGGAGGCGCATATACAAACTGTTGTAAAACTGTTGTAATTCCTACACCGTTCAGCTGATTTGGATGTAAATACCCTCAAATTAAAGCTGAAAGGCTGCAGTGAAAGCACATCTTGTTCATTTCATTTCAAATCCATTGTGATGGTTTCTAGAGCCAAAAAGATTAGAATTGTGTCGATGTCCCAATATTTATGGACCTGACTGTATAACACTTTTTTGGATTTTATTTCAATGTGCTGTCCATTTATAACACAGTATTCTGCTGTTCATTATCTTTTGAAGCTACACACTTTTTCTTAAAATTATTTATAAGTTTGGTGTATTACTATCTGTGTCAGCTGCCGCCCCACCACAGCGCAGAGATGCATCTTTTTTATTTCTATTTTCAAGACATTCACAAACGAGCCGACGCAGTCCTAGACAGAGGAGGAGGGATATATACCCCTCACGCTCCTTCTACAAATGCAGGCTAGCCTCCGGCCAGCCTTCTAACTTGTAGTCAGAGTCTTCACTTGGAAATGCGATAACCCTAACCACCAAGACCTGAAGTGTGCCTTGGCCTAGCTGGTCAGTAAGCCTCAAAGAGGGCAAAAAAGACATGAAAGTAGGTGTGATATGAAAGCTTGATGGAAGGACATTTAATAACAATCAGTCTAGTGAAGTAGCGAATACCCGGATGACTTCAGTATAGGGTTCAGGTATGCATCAACTATAACAGGAGGAACGCCAGCGCCCCATGTACTTGAGGATATGAAAAAGGGGCCCCCTGTTTGGAACCAGCGAAAGTTGCCCCGATCCTAAACAAATGCACAGAAAATGCTTTTGAATTTGAGCCTAATTTGGCGAGTAAAGCTGAACATGAGAACAAACTGTTTCTAGTGAGAAGATGCGTGGGAAAAGAGAGCGAGAGCTGTCCAGAGGAACCACTGCGAAATGATTGGACACCAGTCACTGTCGTCCTTGTAAATAATACCACTGACCCCCGGCCTGTCTATGCTTTTTGTTGGGAGGTTGAGAGGGTGAGCCGCAAAAATGGACGGACTATCGGGAGTTTGCAGGGGCCTGAAGTTCTGGACCCTGATAGATACACTTGATAGTGTTGGCGGATAAACCTTCCCACCCTTGGTACAAGGGGAGATTAGGTAGAGATAATGCATTGGCTGCAACATCTTGATTCGCACTGATAAACACTCCCAGGACGTGAAACCTGTACGTCAGGCCTGGTCATGTCAAAACCTACGCATGAAGGACATGATGAAAAGGGACCCCAAACTACCTTAATAACGGCTTTGACCAAACCATCCGTAAAAAAACAACTAAAAAAAACCCCACTGAGCTCCCTGGCCAACCGGTCCCTGTGTGACTGTTAGTGCCAGCATTAGGCAAATAATGTACAATGCTGAATTATGCGCAAACTAGGGCAAACATAAAAACTCCCGGGGGCCAACTACACACATCCAAAGGTGTCCTGAAAACCAGCTGAGTCAGCAGCGTCTGAAACACTTGAGAGACCTGCTCGTTGATTGTGGAATGAACATGGAGATGCCATTCCAGTCACATAGGAACTTGTCCCAAGTGATGACTTTGGCCCGGAACTTCCAGTTTGTGGGCAGCCAAGGGGACATTAGCTCAGAGCTGAAAGAGACTGCAGATCCCTGGGTGATGATCAGGGTCTTCTAACAGCAGGAAATCGTTTTTTGATGGCCTCCATCCACACCTCCAGAACCACGAGTACTGGGAGAGGGGAGCCAACACGAGACCCCTGCAGCTGACCACTCTGCTAACGAAAAACCGGAAGTGACGCGATGACCTGTGAACCCCGGAAATGACGTGTGTGCTTACTTTCTCATCTCTTCTTGTTCCTACGTAATTCAATGCACTCTTGGTACGTTTATCCAGGAATTCTGAGATTTTTCTTTATGGCAAGCAGATGGAGAAGGGTTCTTATGTCACTTTTAACCCAAGTGAGTGGAGAAAAGACCTGGAAGATCCTAAGCCTAAGGGGGGAGGGAATAGGAAAGCTTGTTGTTGAATAAGTGAAGCTGGTAAAAATCTTGAATAGTGAAAGACATTATGACATTGGGTGTCTGTTGATATTTTCCTGATCTGCTTCATAGTGCCTGCAGATGCAAATGTCAGTGTTTCAAAGCTCATTTGCTGCTTATCTTAAATATACAGTATAAATGCTTGAATATCCATAGCCTAGCCAAATGTTCACTTAAAATAAAAATAAAACTCATTTTTGGAAGGTCAACAGTGCTACTCCAGTTTATGAATTCTGTCATACCTTCAAATGAACATGCATCAGGAAAGTTGGCTATGCATGTGTGACTGAGACTTATTTTTAAAGGTATAATAAAGGTGAATGTAGTTACCGTATTTATCAGTGTATAACGCGCACAGGCGTATAACATGCACCTTAATTTTAAGAGGAAAGTTTCAGGAAAGAAACTTACATTTTAAATAAAGAACTTTGAAGCAAAATAAGGGTCAGTGCCTATTAATGCAGTTCTGATCAGTGCCCATTTGCAGCCTCTCCATTGCCCATCAATGCCGCCTGATCAGTGCCCATCTGCATCCTCTCTATTGTCTATCAATGCAGCCTGATTAGTGCCCATCTGCAACCTCTCTATTGCCCATCAATGCAGCCTGATTTGTGATCATCTGCAACCTCTCTATTGCCCATCAATGCAGCCTGATTAGTGCCCATCAGCACAGCCTCACCATTGCCGGATTACGCAGATGGATCTTGTGTTTATTCGTTGCTCAGTCACACACAATTCTGTCTATCTTATGAGCCGTCCAGGAGGCAGAACACCGGTCCAATGCCAGGACATATGATGTGTAGCCTATGAGCCATCCAGGAGGCGAGACTGTGTGTGATTGAACGCAGAATAAAAAGGAGATCATCTGTGTAATCTGGCGGTGCTCGCCTCTCCCCCCCCCCCTCCCATATAACACCACCCCATAATTTTCCCTCTATTTTCATAAATACGGTATATATGAAACTGATAACTGATAATGGGTGTTTTTTTTTTGTTTTTTTTTCAGATGGCTCCCAAGATACAACCTAAATCTGAAATTATTTCCATTATTCCACAACCTCGAGGGAACCGAGCTGTTAAAGCCATCTTTCTTTTTATTTTTGTATGCCTTATCATTTTGTACTTTTATGGAAGTAACAATTACACTAGTAGTCAAGTTGTCTATGGCATGGCAATTCATTTCATAATCTCTCAAGCTTGGAAGATTATTGTCAGTCTCTCTGAATTTTCTGAAGAGATCACTCATGTGCATACCAGGTAGTCACAGTAAATGATGCAGTAGTTACTATTTTTTACATTTCAGAATGGAAATCATTTAGTTTCTGTGGCATGCTAGTGTAGTCATGAAATACCACATTTGGTCGATGTGGTCTGGTCTGTCATCGGTGGTAACCCCCCCAGGAGGACAGCTGGGATATCAAAGCCCCACACTTACCCCATCTAGGAAGCGGGCGGGCAGCATGTCTGGTGACTTTCTGCCTCCTCCTGTGGTGTGGATCATGAATAAAACAAATAATGTAATCGCGCCAAAGTCCATGGAAATACAGCCAAAATAAATGGGAAAAAAATCAATAGATGATGCCAGAAAGAGATCTGTGATCCTAGGATCAATGAAAATCTAGGAATCCGGGAAATCTATTTCTCCAAGATACCAAGGGCAGCTTCCTGTTGAGTGAAGTCAGTCTCCATATGAACATAAAAAACCAAAGAAGAAAGCGCCTCTTTAGTAAAGTGGATTTATTTGTATATTAAAAGCATAGTAAACACTCACATTAAGGTAGATGATGTACTGCTTCCATAAAGAACTGGTCCCGGTGTCTCTCGATGGTGACTGGTGATCAAAAGGGAGCCTAGATGGACGCTCAAAAGGAACAATAATCAACCGCCGTCCCTCTCTGCTCTACACCCTTCTTAAATTATTCACTCCCCTTGACACAACTGTAGTGCAGTGTTGAAATAATATGATCATTAACTTTAACCCACAATATACACTTACAATTAGGATTACCTCTCCCTGGGTACTGGTAGCTCCACCTGTAGGAGGAATGACGACACTGCACACAAACTTCAATAATAACCAAAAATAACTTCTTTCTTTGAATAAGTAATATATTTATATGAAGAGTTATTTCAATAAATATACTATCACACCAACGTAGTGTGATAGTATAAGAAATGATTATGACAATCAATAACAATCACAAAAATATATATATTGGTATGAATCTATCCCTGGGAGCTCCCCTTAATCTAGACCTTAAAGTCACTATACTAAAATGCAGGGCCCTGCAATGAAAAAGGCAGTCCAGACGTCTTCAGTCTTCGCTAGCTTTTATAATTGTAATCCGTATAGGGGGGTTCCTCCTGTGTGCTATGTAGCTATAACACACTAAAACAATTGTAATCCAAATGAGTGACTAGGTTTCTTTATATGAAGAAACAAAACATCTAACATCCGCTCTAGAATGCTGAAGTCTATTTGGATGTAATAATCTCAGACTTAACTTGTTCCGTGGGACTATCAGTCCCAGCAACATTCTGTACAGTTCTAAAGATGTGTGTGTAATACTCAATTAAGCTTCTGGGTAACAACCCTCTCACCACACGGGATCCAGGCAGGTAGATGTCTCCAGTTCTCAGTTCCGTAAAGAGGCACCACCACGCCGTCACACTGTTCCGTCACAAACGACCGGGAGTCCTCGGTTATATCCCCATGGGTCTTCCAAAACAATACTGTCTCTTGCCCAGCTCACTACGATGCGATGGCAGGATACTATAGCTGCTCTGCTCCTTCGCCAAGTAAGCCGCAACCCTGTGGGACACACACACCCACAAAGTACTGCTGGCAGGCCACGCGTCCCAGGCACAAGAGACCTAAAATGGCCACTGCTTACCCTTTTATATCCCCCCACAATGCAGTTCAGTTCTGACTTTGTCCAGGAGCATTTTGGGTGGGTCAGAGTTACAGTTCCAAAGTAAACAATGAATCACTTTTGTGTCACTAAATCCTGAGACATAAACTTATTGTATTTTATCAATTGTCCACAAGATGGCAGTAACACAACTATTGTACTGAATAATACACACAGAGCTAGAAACCACAGTTGTCAGCGCTACACGGGTATCAGACCCGCCCTTCCTGATTGGCAGAGGGGCAATTCAGTGTTAGAGAAGTGAATATTCATTTGCTTTTCTAACACACCTGGGTGGTCTCCGAGCACAATGCTCTGCGCTCTGAGTCCACCCTATTTTGAAGCCTATTAGAGCCTATGGATCTAATCAGATGCTTCAAAAAAAAAATCTGCCGCTGTAATTCATGTGTCCGGCATCCTGAAAGGGGCCGGACACATGAATAGGGGGTGACTGCGACGGCTGTGGATAAATTCATGCTATGCATGAATCTATCCATTGACCATATAGTGGGTGGCATGGATGGGGGGGCGGCGCCTGTGTGCCCTTAATGGACGGACCACCCCTGGTTTAAAGAATATGTAAGTCTGTGCAGGGAAAACGTTCCTTGGCACCCAAGGCAAAGATACTCCTACCCCAAGATCAAATAAATTTAGCTGGGCCAGAGCTGGAAGCAGAAATTACAGTTTTAAGATTACTACATTTTGGTCCATGGAAAACTGAATGGGATTGGTTAGGGTGCTGCAGTATTTGTTGATATTTTAGTACGTTATTAATAAAAGCCAGAATCTGGCAGCAGTAACAAATAGCTGACATTAGATGGTTGACACAGGTTTTTGAAGAAAGTAAACTCTACTGGTAAACTCTACTGGTTATAATACTACTTTCTGCAGAAAGGGAAAGGACAAGGAAACAGTAGGAATAGAAAGACTCAGGAATCAGATGTATGTTAGTAAGCACAAATCCTCTCCTGCCACAATCCCCCCCCCCCCCCCAGCACAAGTCCCCCCAAGTTCCCCCTCCTAGCACAACCCCCCTTTTAAACTCCACTTCCACAGCACAAATTATTTTCCTGCCAAAATCTCAACTCCCAGCACAAATAATATCCCCCTCCCTCCAAATTCCTTCTCCTAGCACAAATTCTTTCCTCCCCCAAATCCCCCCAGCACAGTCTAGCCTGCAGATTTCTTTTTGCGCATTACTTACCTCCTTGCAGCAATGGTTCTGCTAGATCTGTCTGACTTGCCTGAGCAACTTCACAGTTCTCTGAGCTCCTGTTTGCTACTACTTGTGTATCCTGTGTCTGACTACTCATGTACAGATGGGCTTGTCTACCATCTGTGCTTGTCTGCTTCCTGTCCTGACCTCAGCTTGTCTCCTGGTCTTCCTATTGTCTCTTGCTGTTTGTACTCTACACATGCGAGTGGTTTCCGCATCCTCAGCTGGGGCTTAGACTCCACACCCTGGGGAACCCCAAGTTTGCAATCCACAATCGCTCACTACCACAGACACTTGACACCCCAAATCTCACTCTCCAGCACAAATCCCTCCCCCTCCAAACTTGCCCTTAGCAATCCAGCCCCCCTTCTCAATTTCACTCTCCTAGAAAAAATCCTCTTTTCCCCCCAAATTCTACTTCCCCCAGCACAAATTATTCCTCTCAAATTTCACCTCTTAGCATAAATCCCACCTCCCAAAACCCCCCTTCTAGCACCAATCTTCTCACCCCAGCACCAATCTTAATTATCCCCATCCCCCACCCCCCTCCCAGGTCAGTCTGTCCCCCAGTACAGTCCTCAATTAACTTACAGACCTCAAATACAGCGCAGCTTGAGAGATTTTCTTCCTCCCAGGCTCCTCCTTTTGTGTGTGTTGTGTGACCAGTGAGAGCCTAAGAGGAATCCAGGGGAAGCTTCTCTTGGCTCTAAAGACAGGCAGCTGCAGCTGGCAGGGAGAGACGCTAGCTGCAGCAGTGGCTGCTGGGGATTATGGCATTTGAGACCTAAGGCACCTCACAGGAGATGTGGGGCAAGTGCCCTGGGTGCATGATGCTAGTGGGTGCCTCTGGTCATACTTCCCTACTCTATCTGAACCTAGAAAAAAAGCTTTTATGTTGACATATACTTTAAGCATTACTGAAAAGGTTTATTGTTGGTAAACTAGTAGGGTTATTTCTGTTGAGCAGTAAAAGTCCTTAGCCTCTTGCCTTTTTTAATGTTTTTTTTTCATCAGTAGAAATCCCTTTATAGGTAATTCTACCTCACAGCTGTGTCAGTGTTTTTTTGTACTAGGAGTAAATATGAGGTGAATTCACTAATGATTTAGAGTCAATGCAGAGTTCAGGCATGATCAGGGTTCAGCAATGATAATATATACATTATAAACTTGATAGATTAGAAAACTAAGTCTCATACATCAAGCACTATAGCAAAGTGGGCACTAAAGAAACTGTCTGTACAAGTGGAAAATGCATGTGTACAAAGGCCATTGAAATTGCACAAAATATGTTTAAATTTTTTTTACTACAACTGCCTTAAAATTTATAGAAACCTTAGAGAGTGTTTGCATGTTTGTAAATTTAATTAGTAAAAATAATATATAAGTATCTTTTATTTTCATAGGTATAATGGAGAATACCTGAGAGCATTTAAAGCAAGCTTCTGTATGAGAAACGTATACATTTTCATTTTTACCAGTGCTTTTTGCTATATCTTTTATGATGAAGATCTGTTGCAGCGATTCTCTTGTGTGATTAACCTGGTCATGCTGTTCCTATGTAATTTGTTGTGCAGGCTTTTTGGGCTTCAGGTATGGCAAGCAATATATTTATGTTTGTAAAAACTGAAAATTGTAGGATACCATTATTGTTTATTAATTATTTTCCAGCTATATAATAATGAATCTTGTGATATTCATATCTACTCATTCTCATGTTTAACCCTTTCACAACCAAAAGTATTTGATGGTTTGATACCCAAGACAAATGTGGCAGCATCAGCATGTATTGGTTAAGTTGACAAAAACTCTATAATTAATAAAGTAAAAGTAAATGTGGCGCTACCTTCAAAGTTCTATAAAATATGCTGATAAAGTAAAAGTGCTTATACTAGAAGTGCAATCACAGATAAGTGCAAACAGCAGATAAATTCATGAAAAAAGAAAGAAGGAAAAAAACTAACATTTTATATCACCCTACTGGGTAATGAACCCAGATCACTAGTGCTGCAAATACTAAAAATACTAATAAATACGGGTGAATATGCAAAAATACAAATAAACCATCCCTTTAACATATTTAGAATCAAAATTAACACTCCAATATCTGACACAGTCTAAAATACATGAATAAATGTTTTGTGAATAGGAATATATCAATAAATGTTCATTAGGAAAGTTAAATTAAAGAGTTAGTTTTAATAAGTTGAGTACATATAAAAGAATCCCAGTTGATAGAAGAATGTGAGAAATACTGGGTGATGATCCAAGTGCAAAATGAACACAAAAACTCTTATGCCGCGTACACACGGTCGGAATTTCCGACAACAAATATTCAATGTGAGCTTGTTGTCAGAAAATCCGACCGTGTGTATGCTCCATCGGACATTTGCTGTCGGAATTTCTGACAACAAATGTTTGAGAGCTGGTTCTCAAATTTTCCAACAACAAAACTCAAAATTCCGAGCGTGTGTACAAAATTCCGACAAACAAAATTCCACACATGCTCGGAATCCAGCAGAAGAGCACTGGCTATTGAACTTCATTTTTCTCAAATGTTTCCAGCACAATCCCATCACGCTGGTTCTCGGTGACAGGGTACTGTACATCTCGCGCTGGCTGCAATAGGAAAAACACATTTTCCTAATGCAGCGAGTGCGAGAGGGAATTCCCCTCTGGGAGCATACCAGGCCCTTAGGTCTGGTATGGATTTTAAGGGGAACCCCCTACGCCAAAAAAACGGCGTGAGGGTCACCCCCAAAATCCATACCAGACCCTTATCCAAGCATGCAGCCCGGCCAGTCAGGAAAGGGGGTGGGGACAAGCGAGCTCCCAAACCGCACCAGGCTGCATGCCCTCAACATGGGGGGAGTGGGTGCTTTGGAGCAGGGGGCGCCCTGCCCCCCACCCCAAAGCACCTTTTGACAAGGGGGCCCCCAAATCCCGGCCCCCCACCCTATGTGAATGAGTATGGGGTACATCGTACCCCTACCCATTCACCTGGGGACAAAAAAGTGTCAATAAAAAAACACATTAGACAGGTTTTTAAAGTAATTTATTAGGCAGCTCCGGGGGTCTTCTTCCGACTTCGCGGGTCTTCTTCTGACTTCTCCGCTCTCTCCGGCCTCTTCTCCCGGTGTCCAGTTCTTCTCCCGCCCTCCGGCCTCTTCTCCCGGTGTCCGGTTGTTCTCCCGCTCTCCAGTTCTTCTGCCGAGCTCCTCCGCTATCTTCTGCTCTTTTGCCGATCTTTTGCTAGCGGTGGCCCAGTCTTCTTCGTCGTCTTGTTCCCTCTTCTCTTCTTCTGATGTTGACACGACGCTCTCTCCCGCTGTAATGCCGTGTGCGAGGTGCGCAATGACTTATATAGGCATGGGGCTTGGTCACTGGGTAATGTCACCCTTGACCCCGCCCCTTATGACGTCAACGTCCCATCATACCCCAGGACTCTGACGTCATAAGGGGGCGGGGTCACCGGGTGACATCACCCGGTGACCATGCCTATATAAGTCGTTGCGCAGCTCGCACACAGCATTACAGCGGGAGAGAGCGTCGTGTATACATTGGAAGAAGAGAAGAGGGAACAAGACAACGGAGAAGACCGGGCCACCGATGGCAAAAGAGCGGCAAAAGAGCAGTAGATAGCGGAGGAGCCCGGCAGAAGAACCGGAGAGCGGGAGAAGAACCGGACACCGGGAGAAGAGGCCGGAGAGAGTGGAGAAGTCGGAAGAAGACCCCCCGGAGCTGCCTAATAATTTATTTTAAAACCCTGTCTAGTGTGTTTTTTTTAATTGACACCTTTTTTTTCCCCCAGGTGAATGGGTAGGGGTACAATGTACCCCATACTCATTCACATAGGGTGGGGGGCTGGGATCTGGGGGCCCCCTTGTTAAAGGGGGCTCCCAGATTCCGATAAGCCCTCCGCCTGCAGACCCCGACAACCAATGGCCAGGGTTGTCGGGAAGAGGCCCTTGTCCTCATCAACATGGGGACAAGGTGCTTTGGGGTGGGGGGCCCGCAGGGCGCCCCCCTTCCTCAAAGCGCTCACCCCCCTATGTTGAGGGCATGCGGCCTGGTATGGTTCCGGAGGGGGGGTGCTCGCTCGTCCCCACCCCCTTTCCTGACCGGCCGGGCTGCGTGCTCGGATAAGGGTCTGGTATGGATTTTGGGGGGACCCCCACGCCGTTTTTTCGGCGTAGGGGGTTCCACTTAAAATCCATACCAGACCTAAGGGCCTGGTATGTTCCTGGAGGGGAACCCATGCCGGTTTTTTTATTTAAAATTTGGCGTGGAGTTTCCCCTCATGATTAATACCAAACACCTGTCAGCAATGCTTGTCGCTCGTCGCGAAAGGAAAAAACACATTTTTCCTTTCCCGATGAGCAAGCCAGCTTGGCGCTGGCTCCCGCGATGGGGCTCGCAGGTGTCAAATCTCGCCAATACAGAAGTTGACCAAAGGGTGACAGTAAAGAGCTGAAAAACCATATGACTTGGTGAAAGTTGGATGAAAAAGTCCTGCCGTGTGTATGCTTAATTGGTTTAAGGCCAACGCCCTTTGTGCAGAAATCCACAGGAAAGTTTGTACAAAGTCCTATCGTGTGTATGAGGCTTTAGGGGGGCTGCTGCACACTGAAGGTTTTTTAGCTTAATGCATAGAATGTATTAATCTAAAAAACCTTCTGCCTTTAGAACCATTAAAGAGTTTGTTTATAAATGCCAGTAGTCTGCCAAGCAAAATAGGAGAGCTGGAAGCTTTGGTGCATAAAGAGAACTATGATTTAATTGGTATTGCTGAATCTTGGCTTCATTCTTCACATGAACAGGCTAGTAATATTCTTGGCTATGTTCTCTTTTGGAGAGGCAGGGTAAAACAAAAGAGTGGTGGTGTCTGTCGTTATGTGAGAGGTGAATTTCAAAGTGAGTGTAAAAGATTACCTTGTTGATGGAAAGTGTGATGATGCTAAAGCTTTATGGATGGAACTGCATATGGGTGGGCATACTTCAAAATTGATTATTAGAGTTTGTTACAGGCTACCCAGTGGTAATGAGGAGGTGGAGACTCCTGCTTGCACAGATAGAAAGGGCTGCAGAGGCTGGGACAGTGATAATAATGGGGGATTTTAACTACCCTGAAATTGACTGGAGTAATGGCACTGCTGGAACAGTAAAAGGGCAAAATGTATAAACCAATTACAAGACAATTGTATGGTACAATTAATAGTGGCCCTAACTTGATGCTCTGCTGGACCTGTTAATCTCAAACTATGCCAAGTTTATTACCAATGTTCGTATAAAAGAACATCTGGGTAGCAGTGACCATAACATAATTTAATGTAAGTTGTAAATAACACACACACACACACACACACACACACACTGGAAAGATAAACACACTTAATTTTAAGAAACCAAATTCCCAAGGCTGAGGGCTGCTTTCCAAGATTTAGACTGGGAGGGAATGTTGTCATTAAAGAACACTGAACAGAAATGTGAATGCTTCAAATTGACTGACTGTATTCAAACACACTGCAAAATACATGCCCATCAGCAATAAGTTTAAAAGGCTAAAATAAAGCCTATGTGGCTCATGGCCAAAGTTAAAATAGCTATAAATAATAATAAAAGAGCATTTAAAAAATATAAAAATGAAGCGACACTATCATTATTTTTAAAGTTACAAAGAATATAACAGAATATGTAAAAAGGTAACAGAGGCTGCAAAAATTCAAAACCAACGTCAGGTTGCAAAAGAGAGTAGAACAAACCCCCAAAAATTCTTCAACTATATTAACAGTAAAAAGGTCAGGTGCAAGAATGTAGGCCCTTTACTAGATAATTTTGAGTTGGAACTGGGGACATGGAGAAGGCAAATTTATTAAAGGAGAAGTAAAGCCAAAGCTTTTTTGGCTGTACTTCTATGGATCACAGGAATGACTTCACAGAGCCGTTCCAGGCTCTGAAAAGATCCCACCCAGATGCCTGGACCAGCAGCTGGCTCAGCCTCTCAGCGAGATGCTGAGAGGCTGAGCCAGCTGCTCCTGTCCCCTCCACAGCACAGCGCTCTGCAACCTGAATACCGAGAGCTGAGTGATCAGTGGTGTTTGATCAATTAGTTCTCGGTCTTCTAATTGGCGGAGGACAGATGCAGCATCGGATCAATGCTGCATCCACCTAAGTGAGTATATTTTTTTTTTCTTAAATCCATACTTCTCTTTTAAATACCTTCTTCAACTCGGTGTTGGGGAAGCTCAAGTCCTCAAAGAGGATAGTATTGACATAGCCCCAAATGATCTACGATGGCTCAAAACTGACATGGTCCAAAAAAATTTAGACAAAATAAAGGTGAATAAAGCACCTGGATCAGATGGCTTACATCCAAGGGTCCTCTCTGTTATATCTAAGCCATTGTTTCTAAATTTTAGAGACTCTTTAATAACTGGCATAGTACCACTGGATTGGCGTAAGGCCAATGTAGTGCCTATTAATTAAAAAGGGATCAAAGTCTTTACCAAGTAACTACAGTCAGGGAGATACTGGAGAGTTTAATCAAATAACACATAGAAGAGTTTTTTGCTAGAAAATCATTTTAAGCAGTCAGCATAGATTCACGAAAGACTGAGGTTGTCAAACAATTCTAATTTCCTTTTATGAGGAAGAAAGCAAAAACTTAGACAAAGGAGTGGCTGTGGACATAGTGGAGCTGATTTACTAAACCTGCAAAATCTGGTGCAGCTCTGCATAAAAACCAATCAGTAGAGTTGGACCAAACACCCCTGGTTTTATTTGCGCCAGAACTCTCAAACATCGCAAAAGTTTGGACCCGAACATCGAACCCTATTAAAGTCTATGGGACCCGAACTTGAAAAATCAAAAGTGCACATTTTTAAGGCTTATATACAAGTTATTAGCCATAAAAAGGGTACGGGGCCTGGGTACTGCCCTGGGGGATGTATCAACGCAAATTTTTTTTTTAAATAATGTTTTTACAGGAGCAGTGATTTTAATGAAATGATAACAATTAAAAATTCCTTTAAGTATAGTGCCTGGGGGGTCCCCTTAGTCTGCCTGTAAATTGGTGCATCTGTACCACGTGTAGAACCTGCTGCAGCAAAACTGATATTTACAAAGAAAAAAAATGACATTTAAATTGCCGACAATACAATACCATTTTTGGCAATAGAAAAGTGTAAAAAAAAGTGTGTGGGGGTCCCCCCCAAACCATACCAGGCCCTTTGGGTCTGGTATAGATCTTAAGGGGAGCCCTATGCCAAAATTTAAAATGCGTGGGGACCCACTAAAATCCATACCAGACCCTTATCTGAGCATGCAGCCTGGCAGGCTAGAAAAGGAGGGGGTGGACGAGCGAGCAGTCCCCCTCCTGAACCATACTGGGCCACATGCCCTCAATATTGGAAGAGGGTGCTTTGGGGCAGGGGGCTCTTCCCCCTCACCCCCCTCACCCCAGAGCACCTTGTTCCCACAAGGGCCTCTTCCCAACAACACTAAGCTGTGGTTGTGGGGTTCTGCGGGCAGGGGGCTTATCAGAATCTCAAAGCCAAGGGGGCCCCCAGATGCCACCCCCCCATGTGAATGAGTATGGGGTGTACATAGTACCCCTACCCATTTACCAAAAAAGTGTCAAAAATGAATAAAAACACACACAGTTTTTGACAATTAATTTATTAAAAAATAAAACATTGTCCCCTGATGTAGATCCATCGCCAATTACGACGCCTGCTGCCACCGTGGGATGAATGGATCTACATCAGGGGACATTATTTTTTTATAAAGGAATTGTCAAAAACTGTCTGTGTTTTTTTTTTTTTCTTGACACTTTTTGTTGATGAATGGGTAGGAGTATAATGTACCTTTACTCATTCACATGAAGGGGCTGGGACCTGGGGCCCCCTTGTTGAAGTGGGCTTCCAGATTCCAATCAGACCCCCACAACCACAGCACCCCCCATGTTGAGGGCATGTGGCCTGGTATGGTTCAGGAGGGGGGCGCTCGCTCGCCCCCTGGCTTTCCTGGCCTGCCAGGATGCATGCTTGGATAAGGGTCTGGTATGGATTTTGGGGGGACCCCACACCATTGTTTTAAAAATGTTGGCATGGGGGATCCCCTCAAAATCCATACTAGACCTAAGAGTCACGCTGTTTTTTTTTTTTTTTTACATTTTGAGGGCATTGGGAAGGGCCAAAGGGCCTTGTATGGATTAGTGGGGGGGGGGGGGGGGAACCCTATGGTGTTTTTTTTTTACATTTTTTTATTGCCCGCAATGTGTTTTTTTTTTTATTCAGCTGTCAGCGGGGAAGCCCGTTGACAGCTGATGACTTTGCCCAATCAGGGCTTAGAATGCACTGTGCAGTGAACATCCTGCCGAGTGCATGGCAAATTCAGGTGTTCACCGAATGAGCAAACAGGCAATGTTCGGGCCGAACTTTAGCTCAGCTCCAACTGTTCGTCCAACTCTACCAATCATATTCCAGGTATTTTTGTCAAAGCTTAATTGAACAAGCTGAAGTTTTGCCGTGTACACACGAGCGGACTTTCGACGGACTGAATCACGTCAGACTTTTCGACGGACTTACGACGGAGTTCCGATGGAGTTCCGCCGAAACTGACTTGCCTACACACGATCACACCAAAGTCCGACCGTCTAGTACACGGTGACGTACACCAGGTCCGACGAGACTATAAAAAGGAAATGCAATAGCTTGTGCGCCACCCTTTGGGCCCCTTCTGCTAATTTTGTGTTTACCTCGTGTTAGTAGACGTTTAGTGAGAGACGATTCGCGCTTTTCAGACTCATGTTTTTCAGATCGTTTAACTGTTGTTCAGTTTGTGCTTGTGAGGTTTGTATCTGCTTTTCAGTGCATGTAGTGAGTTCGCATTGGTTTATTCAGTGTGTTCTTGTCCGCTCGTTGCTGATTTTCAGCTCGCTCTTCACAGGCCTTGCTGTTCTTTAGTGCATTCTGTTGAGTTCGTTCTGACCAGCCGACCGTTTTGAAGTCATGTTGCGTGTACATACTCGTCGTAGAGTTCCTGCTTTGCTTGAGCTTGGTGTTGGGGTTCATTCTTTAACCCAAGTCCAATCCATGAACAGGGTGGGGAGGAGTTCATGGACGAAAAATTGGTTGCTCCAGCATCACTAATTGTCTCACATGCCTTTGCTTTGTGAGATCCGTGAGAATAATCCTGACGATTTCAGGAACTTTCTCAGGATGACGGACCCCGTTTTTCACCGTTTGGCTTTACTGACCCCTTATATCAGCAGGCAGGATACCTGCATGAGGCAAGCCATCAATCCGGAGCAGAGGCTAGTCGCCACGTTGCTGTACTTGGCAACTGGGAGAAGCCTGCAGGACCTCAAGTTCTCGACAGGCATCTTCCCCCAGGCTCTGGGGATCATTATTCCAGAGACCTGTTCTGCCATCATTCAGGTCCTGCAGAAGAACTATATTAAGGTAAGATTTATTCTTTAACATCACATTTTATTGTATTTAATGTTTTCTAATGTATTGTATTTCTTTCCTCAATCCCTAATTACCATGATTGCAATATGCTGTGAATGTCCCCTTTGTCCTCATGCATGCTGGAAGGTTTTAATGCTCCTTTTTTGTCCTTCATGCATATTTGCCTTCACTAACCTCCCCAGCATGCTGGGCCTATATCCACCTAGTCTAGTCACTTAACAATGTATTTTGTCAGCTGCATTGTAGTGCTTTAGCCTAAACACCCTCTTAAAATGTGTCCAAATGGTCTGTGTGTCCTTAAATTAATTTATAAGCCCCCCCTCCACCTAAAATGTGTCCAAATGGTCTGTGTGTCTTTAAATTAATTTAAACCCCCCCTCCCCCTAAAATGTGTCCAAATGGTCTGTGTGTCCTTAAATTTATTTATAAGCCTGTTTAAACCTTGTATCAACTACATACACCGTATATATTTTCAAACGGTGTTTCCTATGAACAGTGTTTCCTACGAATGATTTGTGTGTACACGAACATGAAAGTAGCCATTTAAAACTGTACAACAGTAAAGAAAAGCACATGAAGCAGCATGCAAGTTAATAATCATGTCAGGTCACCTGAGACCAGGTGACAGATGCACTCCGTGGAAGTCAGGAGTGCACCGCTAAGGTAGTGGACCTTAGGACTGACTGCTGTGGATTGAACCCTGGGAGGTTCAGGAAGCAGATCTACTGGAACACTGACACAGATCCCACTGGGAGCTAGAGCATAGATTCCCCAGGGCACGGAGTCTAAGAGCCAGCAGGTGTTCACCAGAGCCTCTAGTGGTGAGGATGGACTGCACTGCAGTCTGGCTTCAGGTCGCAGCCCCCAGGGTCTCACAGCTTACGCTCACGGTAGACTACAGGAGAAGAGGTAGGAGGCAGCAGGCTGGAACAACAAAGAAAGTAAGGGATAAGCCAAATGTCGGGGCGACTAGCAGACAAGGATAAACATAACACGCTAAAGGTCAGGGTCACAAGCAGACAGGGATAGTCGAGAACAGGCCAAGGTCGGGAACTAGAATCAGAGGTTGGAAACACAGCAAATACACACGAAAGCTAACACACAATGGTTGATCAGCAAGGTTGGCTTGCAATGCCCAGGTTAATATAGTGTTCCTAATTAGAGACCAGGGTGGAGCTATGCTGAGGGCAGATTATTTAAACAGTCAGGTGAGGGTGGCTGGCCTCTACAGGTGAACACAGAAGGAAAGGTGAGCTGACAGACACACATTACTGCATAACCATGACAAATCAGAATAGGAACACGCGACAAGTACTTACTTTTTTTGAAGAACTTTCTTTATTCTTCTGTACTGATCTGGCACCCTCAATTTAAGGTCCGACCAGCATTTCCTCAATTGGTCTTTAGAGTGTCGTACCCCCAAATTCTGATGCAGGGTCTTCACTACTTTGGACATGATTTTGACCTTGCGCAAAATCATGTCCACCCAGACCTTTGGCTGGGTGTACGGTCCATGTTTGCCATCATAGTTGTTCCTCCGCAAGATGTACACCATCTCCACCATCTCTTCAAAGGCCATATTGGAGGCCTTAAATCTCCTCTTCCCGGATCGGGACGTTTCGGGCTTCGGGCTCTCCTCATTACTGGAAGAATTAATACACACCTGTTGTCTCCACCATGTTGCTCCTACTGGGCATCGTAGAGAGAAGGGGCGGGGAATATTTGTGAAAAAGAACTACAGGGGCTGGCGATGCAGGCGGGGTTTCACGCATGTGCACTGTATATACAGCTGACACGCAAGTGCCATACGTACGTTCTGTGCGTAGAGAAGGGGCGGGGAATATTTGTGAAAAAGAACATCAGGGGCGGGTGACGTAGGCGGAGCTTCACGTATGCGCACTGTATATAAAGCTGACACGTAAGTGCCGTACGTACGTACGTTCTGTGCGTAGAGAGAAGGGGCGGGGAATATTCGTGAAAAAGAATGTCAGGGGCGGGCGACGCAGGCGGAGTTTCACGCATACACACTGTATATAAAGCTGACACGCAAGTGCCGTACATGCGCGGAGGAAATAGGAACGAAAAGTTGCGAGCGACCGAAACGAAGGTAATTTTTTATATGAATTTTCGAACATTAGTGGCCTATACTGCTTATAGATTGATGCCTATATTGGGATAAGATTATGAGAGTTTAGGCTAACATTTTGTGTTTTTGTCTTGTGTATTGTCTTACAGAAAAAATGAATAATCAGTTTAAGGACCCTGAATTCATGTCACAATTTATTGACAAGTACAGGGAGATGAGGAATCTGTGGGAGGTCAAGCACAGTGCATATTACAATAAACCAGTAAGGAAGGAAACGCTGGAGAGACTTCTGGCATTTGTGCAGACTTTGATCCCAGAAGCAACCTTGGAGATTTTGGAATGTAAAATTGGGATCTTGAGGAATATGTACAGGAGGGAGCAAAACAAGATCCAGGCTTCCCTGAGATCAGGAGCATCAGCAGATGATGTGTATGTACCCAAACTGTGGTACTTCGAAAAACTGCGTTTTCTTGATGACCAGACTGAAGCCAGGGAATCGCTTTCCACTCTTCCCTCCACCCCAGCAGAGGCTTATGAGGAACAACCTGGGCCTTCCATACTGGAAGAACTGGATGTGCCCAGCTGGAGCCAGGTATATTATTTTTAAACATATTTAGTGTCCTAATATTAATGATGTTAACTAGATGTTATAATTTATTAACTATTAAGGATTTTATCCAAAAAATTATATATACATATCAATTGACAGTAGTGGCCAAAAATGTTTGTCACCAGCTTGAAAAAATGTTGGGGTCAGAATGATACTCTTTTATATGTATTAACATTGAATTTGCAAGTCATGAGCTGAAAATTGCGTGTGGTTGATGAACCAAAAACTAAAACTATGTCCCTTTTCTATGCACAGGATGAGCTCAGCCAGGAGGAAGTTCTGGAAAGTGGCAGGCAGGAGGAGGCTGGGCCTAGTGGCAGGCAGGAGGAGGCTGGGCCTAGTGGCAGGCAGGAGGAGGCCGGGCCCAGTGTCAGCCAGGAGGTGGCCAGGCCCAGTAGGAGCCTCACCCAATCGCAGGTGCCTCCCATCCGCATGCAAACAAAAAAGCCCAGGAAGGGGGCGGTGACAGAGGAGGCATCACTGCACCTCATTATAGAAGCTACAGAGGTCCTGAGGAGCCCACTCGACACTGAAGAGGCCTATGGATGCTATATAGCGACCAGGTTGTTGGAATGTGAGAGGGGCCAACGCCTCCTCTGTGAACAAATTATTAGAGACGCTCTTCACAAGGGGCTGAAGGGCAAGTTAACTGCCAACAGCAAAATATATGATCTCACCCATCCTCCTCCTTCTCCTCCTGCCACAAGTCCACCACCAGAGCCACAGCCTCCAAGGAAGGCTGCAGGGAAGGCTGCAGCAAAGAGAAGAACGTGATGACCTGGGTTCAGTCTCGTCTGACAGAAGACGCAGGCTGGTGTAGTACCACAGCCTGGGGACATATATGTCATCTGTTGCTGGTCTTGATCTCTGGGATTCCTGGACCAGATTGTGCTCCCTATTATATGGACTCCTCAAGATCCCAATTTTCTTTTCCAAAGACTTGATGTGTGCCCTGGGGCCAAAAGGCTTCACAAATTCCTAAAGTTTCTCCAGCGTTACCTTCATCTTTATTTTGTTAACCAGAATAAATGGATATTTTATTTTCTGAAAATACTTGCCTATGTGTTTTTATTAAAATACATTTCTAAAAGACAATGTCATATTAACAAGGGACACCAACCTCCTTGAGGTTCCCAAAAAAAGAAAAAAAAAAAAAAAAATATATATATATATATATATATATATATATATATATATATATATATAATGTTATTGTGTTAACTTGACACACAAAAAAATAAAACATTAATAATGTTATTGTGTTAACTTGACACACAAAAAAAATATGGAGATCACTAGAAAATAATTTATAAATCATAAAAAAGATCTTTAGGGAATCAAAATTAATAAAAGATGACTCAAAAAATAAATTTGTAAACATTATTATGGAGATCAGGCTTTTAAAAAATATAATATCATTCATGAGATCAGGAGAAATAATCCAGAAAATCTGTGTGAATATGAGCAGCAAAACAACTTCGTTCTTCTAGCATTATAAAGAAGACAATAATACGCTGCATTAAACGATCACAGAATTTGCAGCATAAGGAATGTGCTAGCTCCAATACGAACACTAGTTTTACCAGACCGAGCGCTTCCGTGTCATACTTGCTGCAGAGCATTCGTCGTTTTTTTGTCCGCCCGGACCAGCATACAGACGAGCGGATTTCTTGATAGGAACTGGGTCCGGCGGAAAGATTTAAAACATGTTCCAAATCTAAAGTCCGTCTAATTTTCGACAGAAAAGGTCCGCTGAAGGTCTGATGAAACCCCCACACGGTCGGATTGTCTGACGGATTTGTTCCGTCGGACCAGTCCAGTCAAAAAGTCCGCTCGTGTGTACACGGCATTAGACACTGATTGGCTACCATGCACAGCTGCACCAGATTTTGCACTTTCCAGTTTTAGTAAATCAAACCCAGTATAAATGGATTTTGCCAAAGCATTCCCCACATGTGGCTGATGTGTAAAGTAAAATCTACAGGCTTTCATTCAAAATTCAATTTGTAAATAGAAAATTGGCTAAAAATAGTGATTAATGATTTATACTCTGCATGGTCTAAGGTTATTAGTGGTGTACCCCAAGGTTCAGTGTTGGGATCCTTACTTTTTAACATGTTTATAAATGATATTGGGATCCATTCACTAAAGCAGTTAGCATGCAGTATTTAGGTGCCCAGACATATTTTCTCTAATCATCACATGCGCTCCTGACAGTGGCGGCTGGTGCTCCATTTTTTTAGGGGGGCGCAAACAAAATCCCAACCAACACCCCCCCCCCCCCTTGACATCACTCGCCCGTGATGGGCCTATAGACACACAGGGGGATAGAATGGATAGATAGATACAGTTATATAGATAGAGAGATAGATAGATAGATAGATAGATAGATAGATAGATAGATAGATAGATAGATAGATAGATAGATAGATAGATAGATAGATAGATAGATGCAGTTATATAGATATACAGATAAATATACAGATAGATAGATAGATAGATAGATAGATAGATAGATAGATAGATAGATAGATAGATAGATACATGCAGTTATATAGATATACAGATAGATAGATAGATAGATAGATAGATAGATAGATATATGCAGTTATACAGATAGATAGAGAGAGAGACATGTAGGTAGATAGATAGATAGATAGATAGATAGATAGATAGATAGATAGATAGATAGATAGAGACATTTAGATAGATAGATAGATAGATAAATAGATAGATAAATAGATAGATAGCTATATGCAGTTAGATAGATAGATAGATAGATAGATAGATAGATAGATAGATAGATAGATAGATAGATAGATAGATAGATAGATACATGCAGTTATATAGATATACAGATAGATAGATAGATATATGCAGATAGATAGATAGATAGATAGATAGATAGATAGATAGATAGATAGATAGATAGATAGATAGATAGATATATGCAGTTAGATAGATAGATAGATAGATAGATAGATAGATAGATAGATAGATAGATAGATAGATAGAGACATTTAGATAGATAGATAGATAGATAGATAGATAGATAGATAGATAGATAGATAGATAGATAGATAGATAGATAGATAGATAGATATATGCAGTTATACAGATAGATAGAGAGAGAGACATGTAGGTAGATAGATAGATAGATAGATAGATAGATAGATAGATAGATAGATAGATAGATAGATAGATATATGCAGTTAGATAGATAGATAGATAGATAGATAGATAGATAGATAGATAGATATATGCAGATAGATAGATAGATAGATATATGCAGATAGATAGATAGATAGATAGATAGATAGATAGATAGATAGATAGATAGATAGATAGATATATGCAGTTATACAGATAGATAGAGAGAGAGACATATAGATAGATAGATAGATAGATAGATAGATAGATAGATAGATAGATAGATAGATAGATAGAGACATTTAGATAGATAGATAGATAGATAGATAGATAGATAGATAGATAGATAGATAGATAGATAGATGCAGTTATACAGATAGATAGAGAGAGAGACATGTAGGTAGATAGATAGATAGATAGATAGATAGATAGATAGATAGATAGATAGATAGATAGATATATGCAGTTAGATAGATAGATAGATAGATGGATAGATAGATAGATATATGCAGATAGATAGATAGATAGATATATGCAGATAGATAGATAGATAGATAGATAGATAGATAGATAGATAGATAGATAGATAGATAGATAGATAGATATATGCAGTTATACAGATAGATAGAGAGAGAGACATATAGATAGATAGATAGATAGATAGATAGATAGATAGATAGATAGATAGATAGATATATGCAGTTATACAGATAGATAGAGAGAGAGACATGTAGGTAGATAGATAGATAGATAGATAGATAGATAGATAGATAGATAGATAGATAAATAGATAGATAGATAGATATATGCAGTTAGATAGATAGATAGATAGATAGATAGATAGATAGATAGATAGATACATGCAGTTATATAGATATACAGATAGATAGATAGATATATGCAGTTAGATAAATAGATAGATAGATAGATAGATAGATAGATAGATAGATAGATAGATAGATATATGCAGTTAGATAGATAGATAGATAGATAGATAGATAGATAGATAGATAGATAGATAGATAGATAGAGACATTTAGATAGATAGATAGATAGATAGATAGATAGATATATGCAGTTAGATAGATAGATAGATAGATAGATATATGCAGATAGATAGATAGATAGATAGATAGATAGATAGATAGATAGATAGATAGATATATGCAGTTAGATAGATAGATAGATAGATAGATAGATAGATAGATAGATAGATAGATAGATAGATAGATAGATAGAGACATTTAGATAGATAGATAGATAGATAGATAGATAGATAGATAGATAGATAGATATATGCAGTTAGATAGATAGATAGATAGATAGATATATGCAGATAGATAGATAGATAGATAGATAGATAGATGGATAGATAGATAGATATATGCAGATAGATAGATAGATAGATATATGCAGATAGATAGATAGATAGATAGATAGATAGATAGATAGATAGATAGATAGATAGATAGATAGATAGATAGATAGATAGATAGATATATGCAGTTATACAGATAGATAGAGAGAGAGACATATAGATAGATAGATAGATAGATAGATAGATAGATAGATAGATAGATAGATAGATATATGCAGTTATACAGATAGATAGAGAGAGAGACATGTAGGTAGATAGATAGATAGATAGATAGATAGATAGATAGATAGATAGATAGATAGATAAATAGATAGATAGATAGATATATGCAGTTAGATAGATAGATAGATAGATAGATAGATAGATAGATAGATAGATACATGCAGTTATATAGATATACAGATAGATAGATAGATATATGCAGTTAGATAAATAGATAGATAGATAGATAGATAGATAGATAGATAGATAGATATATGCAGTTAGATAGATAGATAGATAGATAGATAGATAGATAGATAGATAGATAGATAGATAGATAGATAGATAGATAGAGACATTTAGATAGATAGATAGATAGATAGATAGATAGATAGATAGATATATGCAGTTATACAGATAGATAGAGAGAGAGACATGTAGGTAGATAGATAGATAGATAGATAGATAGATAGATAGATATATGCAGTTAGATAGATAGATAGATAGATAGATAGATAGATAGATAGATAGATAGATAGATAGATATATGCAGATAGATAGATAGATAGATATATGCAGATAGATAGATAGATAGATAGATAGATAGATAGATAGATAGATAGATATATGCAGTTATACAGATAGATAGAGAGAGAGACATATAGATAGATAGATAGATAGATAGATAGATAGATAGATAGATAGATAGATAGATAGATAGATAGATATATGCAGTTAGATAGATAGATATATGCAGTTAGATAGATAGATAGATAGATAGATAGATAGATAGATAGATATATGCAGTTAGATAGATAGATAGATAGATAGATAGATAGATAGATAGATAGATAGATAGATATATGCAGTTATACAGATAGATAGAGAGAGAGACATGTAGATAGATAGATAGATAGATAGATAGATAGATAGATAGATAGATAGATATATGCAGTTATATAGATATACAGATAGATAGATATACAGATAGATATACAGATAGATAGATAGATAGATAGATAGATAGATAGATAGATAGATAGATAGATAGATAGATAGATAGATAGATAGATAGATAGATAGATATACAGATAGATATATGCAGTTATATAGATATACAGATAGATATAGATAGATAGATAGATAGATAGATAGATATATGCAGTTAGATAGATAGATAGATAGATAGATATATGCAGATAGATAGATAGATAGATAGATAGATAGATAGATAGATAGATAGATAGATAGATAGATAGATAGATATATGCAGTTAGATAGATAGATAGATAGATAGATAGATAGATAGATAGATAGATAGATAGATAGATAGATAGATGCAGTTATACAGATAGATAGAGAGAGAGACATGTAGATAGATAGATAGATAGATAGATAGATAGATAGATAGATAGATAGATAGATAGATAGACAGATAGATATACAGATAAATATATGCAGTTAGATAGATAGATAGATAGATAGATAGATAGATAGATAGATAGATAGATAGATATATGCAGTTATACAGATAGATAGAGAGAGAGACATGTAGATAGATAGATAGATAGATAGATAGATAGATAG